>JACMIG010000393.1:6976-33574 GCA_014805385.1 Levipalatum texanum
AATCCGGGGTTGGAAGTGATGAATTTTTTTCGAAATTTCGAACCATGATACGGGTATCATGGAAATATTCGAAATCTTCACTATGGATCGACTCGAATCGAGTCATAGGGCGCTGTGAGGGGGTGCTCTGACTGATGAAAAAAATACCCATGTGTCACGCTGAATATGGTCCACGGCGAAGTTATCGCCAGAATGTGAAGAAACCGTCACTTTTCATCGCATTTCAGGCGATAACTTCGCCGTGGACCGTATTCAGTGTGACACATGGGTATATTTTTCATGAGTCGGGGCACCCCAACACAGCGCCCCATGGCTCCCTTCGATTTAAACCAAAGTGAAAATATCGATTTTTTACTACTCAACTGGGTGGCGTTCCTACGTAGTTGCCATTCTGAGACCAATTTTCGTGTATTTGGTAGTTTGCCCCCAGGAGTAGTGCAGCGCCCCATATCCGACCCGGAATTGCCACCTTAGGTTGTAATGATTCCCTTGTGAGTGTGTCTTGTCAGCGTCGCTACACTCTCTCTGCCCGTGGAGCAAACGGCAAACTGCCCATGATCGAGCTCAATGGAGAAGTGATCTCTGACTCGGAGATAATCCTCAAGAGACTGGCGGAGAAGTTTAACCTCAAGGTCCCCCCTCTTCCCCCCTCCCCCTCATTCTCCCTCCATCAGGACTACGACACAGCCGAGAAGGCAGCCATCGGCCACGCCGTCTCCCGTTTCATCGACAACCACACCTTCCCCATCCTCCACTACTTCGCTGCCACCAACTTCGGTCCCGGCCTCCGTCTCCTCACTGAAGGAGGGCCCATTCCTCCCTTCGTCGTCGAGCTCCTCCTCCCCATCGTCTCTCCCTACTTTGCCTGCAAGGTTGTCTCCTCTCCCATCCCCCTTCTCTCAACCACTTCCCTTTAGTTGAGACACCACGCCGCTGAAGCCGTCGGTAAATTCACGGAGGAGGAGTACAGGGAACTGTTGAAGAACGACCTCTCCCAGATTCAGACCCTCCTCGGCTCCAACCCCTTCCTTCTTGGATCCGCCCCCACTCCCGTTCGTCTCCATGATCTCGATCGACCTTTTTGTTTAATTTCAGGCCGACTGCACTCTGTTCGGCCACCTGGCAGGTGCCGTGTACCTCTTCCCCGGGACCACGAACGAGCTGGGTCGCCATCTGGCCACTCCCGAGTTCAAGCCCCTCCGCGAGTGGGTCGATCGGTGCAGAGACGAGGTCTTCGGATCAGAATTCCACATGTAATTGATTCAATGTACAGTATATGGATTGATTGGATGAATGCTTTATCATTATTTGTCTGCTCCAAGAGAAGCAATGGCGTTGGACGCGGATTGGCATGTCCCCAGCATCAAAATTGCGCCCCCGTCGGCGACGTATCTCTGACCAACGATGAACTCGGACTTGGAACGGTCGGCCAGGAAAGCTATCAGCTGAAGCCACGCCGTTCACTTTTCACAATATGTCTCCCTACCTCTGCGATCTCCGTCGACTTTCCCACTCGTCCCAGGGGAATTCGAGAGTCAAAGGCATCGTAGAACTGCAAACACTTTCCCTCACATCTCCTGATGGAGGCTTCTTTCACCTTATCGACACCTCCCTCTGCCACTCCGTAGTTGGTGGCGAAGTTGGTGCGGACGACACCGGGGCTGAAGATGGGGATAATGGCCTACTCGACACTTTTTCTACCTGACTCCATTGACACGTATTCCCTTTAGTATGAGACTGCCTGCCATCTGTACAGTGAGGGCATCGAGGGCCGCCTTGGCAATGCAGTAGTAGGGGGAGACGGCGAAGGTGAATGGAGCCCCCAGCATGGAGGAGACGTTGACGATGGCGCCCCTCGTTCTCACCAGATGGGGAATGGCCAGCTGGGAGAGGACGAGGACACTGAGGAGGGGGACTCTCCATCTCCCTCATACGGAGGAACGAACGATCGTGTGTTGACGGCGATGGACTGGTCGAAGAGCTCGACGGGCTGCTCGATTCCCATGCGATTGAGGGGATCGGCGAAGCGGGCACCAGCGTTGTTCACCTCAATTGGGACTCCCTGGACGATCTGAGAGTGTCTCTTACGAGGACGTCGATGCATTCGAAGGTCTCCACTGTCTCATTGATAATCCTCGCTGCTGTGGCCTCGTCGACGACATCTCCGGCCACGAGGAAGACCTCCTCCTCTCTCGCCCCCGCCTCCACGCACAGCCTTTTTGATTCCTAGAATCGACTTCCAATTTGACAGATATTGTTTACAATGTGTTGTTTCATGACACTGAAACATCGCTGTATTTATTTTTCCAAGAAGGAAGCGAAATTTCTTCCTCTGGAAAGAATACTCACGAGATACCAGAATCGACTTGGTTCGTGACAATATTTCTTGAGTTTAGAAAACCTGAAGTTTCCCCGTGTTTCGCCCAGTGAGGACGACTTTGGCCCCTCTCTTGGCAAACAGCACTGCCGTGTCTCGGCCGATGCCACTCGACGACCCTGAAACCTTCCCATGCACACTATGATTATAGTGGAATAAGCAAACCAGTGATGATGACGACTTTGCCTGCGAAGAAGTCGGCCATTTCGAGAGCGATGATTTGGGAGGAAGATAGAGGAGGTGAACTGAGTGGTATTTATACGATGTGAGAGTTGCATGTAGTGTGTGCCCCTTGTAGCGTGTGCGAGTTGATCAACAAATGCCGCGTGTCTGCACACGGAACTGTTTCGGCCATCTGCCAAAGCTGAGAGGAAATTCCCCACGAAAAACAACGAGATATCAGTGGATATTCGGAGAATGGCCGAAAATCCCCCAATTTCAATTTTGCAATTGAGGTTCTCGGCAAATTCTGCGAAACTTCATTTCGATCTGTTCAGTGAATTGTCTCACGAGATCAGAAAACGTTCTGAACATGATTGATCTCAATTGGAGATTTACGCAGATCCATGTTCATGAAAATTCATCAGCATTTCGAAATTAGATCAAATATATTGTTCCGGGTTGCAGTTATATTGTTCGTATTTGCAATGTATTGTCTATGATCAGTGCTGGAATGAACAAACTCACATCAGTTCCAAAGGCACAATACAATTACCCACGTGTGTTTGTAGTAATTATATTTATAACCATGTTGGGAGGCGTCTGTTCTATTCACGGCGTTGTTGCACGCGGCCTTACGAGGTGTGAGGGTCGTCTTTCCAGGAACGTCGTAGTCTGTTGTTCCCCTCCGGCCACAATGACGAAGACAGCGAGAGAGAAGATGAGCCAGTGACTAACGGTTCCCTCCATCCAGGTTCCCGCCGTTCCACTCTAATACGATAATGCACACCCGATTATCGGGATCCATTGAGCAGACATAAATATCATCCACTTATCGTCGGGCATCAAACAGCATTCGACCACGTCGTTCCCAAGATCATAAAGGACACCAAAAGTGCCCCATTCTGTAGAGAGGAAGGGAGAGGGAGGAAGGCCCTTCTCCTCTCCCCTCGTTGCCATTGGAGGGGAGGATCGGAGACTGCCTTCTTCCCGTTCCGGGGCGTGGTCAGAGGGGGACGATAGGAAAAGAGACTGCAGCCCGAGGGTGCTAGAATCTCTCCCCCGACCAGTCTCATTCTCCCCTCTCAGCCCTTGGCCATCACACTGCCATTTCGACTTCCTCCTCGAGATGTTCCACATTCCAATCGGGAATGTCGAGGACTACGAGGCCTGCAATGAGAGCAAATCTTCCCGTTGGCAGTCTCCTCGGGTACGTCGACCCTTTCCTCTCCCCCCTCTATTCTCACTTCTTCAGGGGTCAGCGAACTCGTCCTCAACTCTCCACCGACGTCCCTCCTCCACTCGATTATGACTCCACCCTTCAATTGTTCTCTATTATGAATGTATACAGTATCCTGAATGCATACCATACCCTGAATGTATATATTGGTAGATGTACAAAGTGCATTGTGTTGAGTGGACGGCTAGCCCCCCATGATGTCAGCTGGGAGAGAATTGTCAATGGACGACGAGTAGCTTTATTATCTGCCATAGATGGCGGCGGTGTATTCATAATGGAGATAAACGAGTGTTGTGGCAATCTTCCCCGTGTGGTGTATACTGGAATGGCTGAATGGCCCGTGGATGAGTCTCCCTCCCTCTGCAGCGCCCCCTCAATGGATGATGGAGATGTATTTGCCTCGATGCGCAACGTTCGTCCAGACCTCAAGGAATCGCCCCCGTAACTCGATGATTACCCCCCTCGTAAGAGACGACGAATTAGTGACTCGGACCCGCTCACCTGATCTCCCTTCTCGAATGCTTCCTGCACAGTCAACATTGGCTCGCAGTTGACGAGGGAACGACAGAATCCCTTCCCGATCCTCTGCCCCACGTTAAACGGGAACGTCCTGAGACACGTCACTTCCCCCTCCTCCCATTAGAGGAGAGGCACCTGCACTGTTCCAAGTCCCTCATCGTCTGCTCGTACGTCGGATACCATACTCCCACCTTGGCATCTCAATGGGGGATGGGGGAGGGGACAGTCTGCACTGACTGGATAACTGCCCATCGGCTATCCTCCTCTTCAGCCTCTCCTCCATGGCCACTGCCAGACGGGCGACGTGGTCGAAGGAGGAGGAGGTGTTGTATTGGACGTGTACATGGGAAAGGGCATCGAATCGCCTGCAATCGAGCAACGTCGACAATGGAATTAGATCGGAAAGGCACGGAACTAAATATTCAACTTGATTACGAAACTACTGCGAAATGTTTTGATTTCGAAGCGACCTTTAGCCGTAATTGGTATCCTTCTTGGAGAAGCGAACTGGCGTAAACATTTCTTGCTCTCGTCGGAAATCCGATCAAAACAGGAGAGCTTCGCAAATATTGAATTTAGCGGCCAAACCTGCACTTTGCCCCAAAAAGTATAAAAATGTTTACAGAAAAATCATGCGACGTTAATTTCTACACCACATTGACCACAATGTATCCCTTCCTTCAAAATCTCTGAATTGCAGTAGGAAAGGTCCGGAATTTGCTTTTGCTTGAAAATGTAGTCCTTATCTACCTGAGATGGAGCATGGATGCGGTGCTCTCGTCGACCCTCACTTCCTCGTATCTTTCCTCGTAGTGGGGGACGTTGACGGGGTGGTTGGAGACGGAGACGTCGAATCTCCGCTTACTGTAGTACCCTAAAGTCTCCCTTCGACAGGCCCTCCATTGGTGAGTGACCGTATCTGAGTGCTGCCTCCTGGGACGGGCGAATCTCTCCGATGAGGATATTGTGGACGTCACTCATTATCACCTGCAATGTTTCTGTTGACGGGAGACTCGTTTGATCTGTGATCCTTCGGGACGAGGAAACAACAACGAGAAGGGAAGGGGAATTCCCTGACTCGTTCGGGGCGATGAATCATCTTCTTCAGGCGAGCGTAGTCTCTGGCCACGGCAGAAGTGACGGGACGACGGAGGCGAGTGAGGAAGGAGAAGGAGATGTCGGAGGGGCGGAGAACGTCGCGACTACTCGACTGACAATGAGAAGAAGACTCGGCTACACTCAAGGAGCACTCACTTCGTCCTGGACGTACGGCCAGTCAAAGGCGAAACTGGCTGCGTGTGGATGGGAATCGGCTAGTTTGTTGAGCATAGCGACAGGGGACAGGGAAATGGGAACGTGGAGGAGCTCGTCCAGGTCGGCCACCGCCAGGAACTTTACGGATGACCTGCAATCCCCATCTCTGACTTCTTGTGTTTTTTCCCACCGTGCCCTGAGAATGCAGTCGTTGAGTCCGTTGTGGCCGCCGGCAGAGAATATTCGTGTGTTGGGATCGGCGAAGAAGTTTCCCCTGTCTCTCATCTGGACGGGGAGATCGGACCAGGGGACAATCTCGAGGGAATCGCCCAGGAGGGACTCGTACTCCGAGAGGAGACGGCGAACCTACAAGGGACATTCAAAGGACGTTGTAATAGTGTCCAAGCCATTCTAATTTACTGCTCGGAAACACTAATGTTAGGTATCTTCATTATCCCTTCTGTATCTCCGCAATGAATGCGAGCTAACTTATCAAGTTAGTTGGATAACGTATCCAACCGAAATATGTAAGATGGTAGGGTAAAAAAAATCCAGGTCTACTCTGAGTGAGATAGAGGGTATTAGCCTCCCGATCGATAAATTTGAAGTGCTTTGGCGTCCGACAATAAATACCTTTCCTGGGTTCAATGTTTCCGACTGTGCGTTTTCTGTGCCACACGACTGGATCAAACAACAAGCATCTCTCTCCAGGAATGGCATCCAATTGAGTCGTTTTGCATAACAGACTGTGTGCAGGAAAGTGAGTCGTCTACTAACGAAGCGCGACCGAACAAGCAGACATCGGAATGGAGAGCAGCCAAATGGAAAGGGGGGAGCTCTACAGATGATCCAGAATGTTGCGCATTGAGTGGAAGATGCCAAGAGAGCAGCCAACCTTGGGTGTGACTGAGTGGATGTAGAGGTAGAACTTGGTGGCCCCCGAGGCAATCCAGAACTCGAGGTACTGCACGTAGGCTGTCCAGTCGGCATGGAAGTACACGGGCTGGAGGCAGACTCCCAGCTGGTGGCTGTACTGGCCGGAGGGCGGGAGACGGACATCCCTGCAGGAGTGACTCTTTCTCTCATGGACACACCCACCGGAGGGTGACGTTGAACTGCTGCGAAGTCAGTCGAGTGCGTAGTATGAGCTGATGGGCATCGCGGGAATCAGTGAAGGTGGCAACTCCAAGATGGCCCTGAGTCCCCTCACTCATGCACCGATGGAAGACTTCCTCACCTCTACAGTGCACTGTGATACGAGTGTTGTCAAAGGGCAGATACATCGGACTATGAGGGGCTTCCACTGCCACCCGTCCAGGTACATGATCTCGTTTCTGTACAGAAGGAGTCACCATCCACCCCCAGTCCTCCAACCTGTTCTCCATGTCCTGGAAGAAGTACAGTCGAATCTCGTTGTGGTCGACTCTGAAGGCGGTGTTGACGTAGACTCCCCCGAGGGCGCCCTCGTTCCTCCCCGACAGCAATTGAGACATCTCCGATCGCATGAAGATCGCTCAAGGAGAGACAGTCGCCATAGGAGAGAGGGACACTTGCCATAGGCACCGAAGAGGAAGAGGAAGAACACCGGAGACACATCCACGTCCAACTTGCGCTTCTTCGTCAGACATCGGTAGTTCCAGATTATAACGAGAGTGAAAAGGGCCAATGCAACATAGGCCACCCTGAGGGAAGGAGGTCACGGAGGGGACGAGGGGACTCACTTCCAGAAGTAGATTATCATGCTCTATTTCAATGGAAGACTATGCTACGATCGATTTGGGTAGGTGGAAAGGGCAGCCTGCAGCTAAGGGGGATGGGTGAAGCATTTCTGGTTCATATCTTGATCGCCAGACTCGCTCCTGGGCGGGGGGCGAGGGAGAGGGCGGCAAACCGAGAGAGGCAATGGCAGCAAGATCCGAATCTCCCCTCCATTCAAATGCACGCAACAACGAGATAGTACTCCTCCAATCCTTCTCAACTTCCTCCTCTGGCCTCCTCTCAGATCATTGGCCATGGCTGAACAATTAGTGAGTTGTAAGGAGGAGAGCGGGATGTGGGCCAACTGTCAACCAACTCATCAGCAATCATCATTAGTGGGCAGTCGGGAGAAAATTCCGATGGGAGCCTTGAACGCTGTAAGACAAGGGGATCGGAGAGACGATATGATTACAGTTAAACGGTGGCTGGAGGAGTATAAAAGGGGAGGCCTCCGAGGGAGGAACATCGTAGGATCAACATGTACAAGTCTGTCATCCTTCTCGCTATCCTTGGCCTGGCTGCCGTCAATGCCTGCTCCCCCAGTCGCTCGGGAGGCTGCGGATGCGGAGGTGGCGGAGGAGGAGGCGGTGGATGCGGAGGATGCAAGAACAAGGTACCTCCTCCCCCTCCACTCCTCTTCCATCCCCCCCCCTCAGGCTCGAGGTGTCCTCCAACTGGAGGGAGACTCCCCCGTCGACCAGGACTTCGGAGAGATCTACGGTCTCCGCATGTGGGAGAACCCGAAGCCGCCCGTCAACGTGTCCATCCAGCAGGCGCACGACCCGTCCTTCCTCTTCAGGTGCCCCCCCCCCACTTCCCTCCACTACTTCCCCCCCTCAGGACCTGCTGTGCCGACCGCGGCCTCTCCGCCGCCTGCCAGGCCCGCTGCAACTTCGCCAGCTACAACCAGGAGCTTCTCCAGAAGATGCTGATCGGAGCTGACGATTGCCCCCTCGACTCCCTCCCCGAGATGCACTTCTGTGCCGCCCAGGGCCGCGACCACTCCTCCTGCTGCAAGGTCAAGGTAGGCAATCCCTTCCTGGCCCTGGTCGATTGAATCCCTGCAGGGAGTGACGTCGGCTGAGGCTGGCAACAAGTGCCTCGTTTTCTGCGACCAGATCCCCGACAAGTACACCCCCATCGACTACACCTACGCCTCGTGCTTCGGCAAGTTCGACGAGATGAAGCAGTGAGTGGAAGCCCCTCTCTCTCCCTTCTCCCTCCATCCCTTCAGGTGCTTCTACGGCACCGTCCAGGCCAAGGCCAAGGCGTACTTCCGCCACCACTGATTCCCTCCCCTCCCTCCCTCTCTCTCCTCTCCCTCGTCACTGCCCATGCAACTATTCACGTGTTTCTTCTCTCGGCGGCTGCCGCTGACCATTACGATATGCTGGCTCGCTGATAAACATGCTTTATTATTATGAAGACTCCAATGGACACTTGATTGGCTCTGAGTGAACACAGCGTCCACACAAGAGACATCGACCATGTCAAAGATCTCGTAGCTCATTTTCCTGTTCATTCTCGACTCGCCTTAATCTTCCTAGAAGATGTTCCTCTTTTCGGATCTGGAATAGTGCACATGAATATTGTAGATCAATTCTCGCTGACAGATCACAATTACTGATCACAATTTGCGAGGTGCGAAAAAAGAGCGCAATTTACAAGCGGGGAGCTTCTCTGTTCGCACTTTGGCGCGCGAAGATTTGCCTGTTTCACAATGATGAAGAGAAGCCCTCTTCATTCTCTGAATATTCAAAGGATGACGAAAACTCCCGATCCGTTCGTCGAAGAACTGCGCTCCTTCGTCTACAACGTTAGTTTCCATTGAATCTTGTTGGGAAAAGGAATGTCCCGACCCTTTTCCAGTGCAATGACGATGAAAAACTGGCAGAGATGATCTCGGAGATGCTCGCTTACGCCAAGGTATTGTTTTTAATTGTTCAGGAAGACATCGTTCGAATATTGAACCGACCATTACAGGAGTTGGATAAAGAAGATGCGGTGGGAGTGAAGGGGAAGGCATCTGAAGAGGCGCCCCTCTCCCACACCGACATTACTCCACAGGTTTGCATCCCTACCGTAACCATCTCGAGTCGTTCCAGCCTCCTGCTCAACTTCCCCGCAAGCGAGGCCGTCGCCCCAAGGGCAGTGAAGGAAAGACAACTGCATCAGTGCACAAGGCGACGCGGAGGAATCACAACTCGGAGGTACAGTTCAATATCAGCTCTGTGAATCAACCAAGGAAATTCTTTTTCAGGCCTTCCGCTTCTTCCGCAGTGCTCGTCTCGCAGCTTCTCGTCTTTCCGCGCAGGTCTGTGCAAATTTATCGCTGTTAAAAACATGTTCCACTCAAGGATTTCGATCTGCCGACGGCCTTCCTCTCGACCAGGCCGAAGAAGGGCACTGCACATAAAAAGGTTTGAATAGAACATGAATGGGCGCACGACCACACGAGCTTCTACATGTAGATCTCGATTGTAGACCCCTCAACGGTTTCTTGAGGTGTCTCAACAGAAGGCGAGGAAGGAAGGGAAGGAGGATAAGCGAAAGGCCAAGGCAGCCGGAAGAGCTGAACGTCGAGGGAGGAGGAACGACATTTGGACTCCGGTACAGGCACTTGAGATGATCACGCAGTTCCTTTCTCTTCAGTCAACGCCTTCGACTGATCCCACTTCTCCCTCCATCTCCTCTGCCGCCTCTTCCATCATGGACACATTCCACTCCTCTGACAACGACGAGAAGGGCCCAAAGGTTGGACCCATATTGTTTGTGGCTACAGTAACAGATGCAGAGTGTGTCAGAGAGCGATGCCTCGATGATCAGAGCAGAGATTGAATCGTCCATGGAGGGAGTGGAGACCTCTCCCCTCCACCTACTCGCATTCGTCGCTGAAGTGGCGGTGAGTTGTAGGAAATAAAAAAACATTTTAATCGATTCTTTTAGAATTCGATTAACACAAAACATCAGTGAATAAATTCTTTGTTTCAGTCACGATCAAATACTCGCATGAGCTCGACTCCTTCCTCCTCCGGTTCCCACAGCGTATCACCGACTTCCGAGGTAAAGGCATTCTAGTCCACGCCAACCTGGAAGACTCCAATGTTATTCCTTATTCTTCTCCTTGCAGTCGTGTGCTCGCATTCGCCCGTTTCTGCGGAAGATCAAGGAGGAGATTTCGGACCTCGACGAGAAGCTCGACCGGGCTGAATACGGTGAGTGACAGTCCAACAGGCTGCAAGTGAATTCGTCTATTTGAGGAATTCCGTCGGATGATCAGTTCGGGCAGAGGAAAAAGAAGCACGACGTCGTCGCCCGCTGATAGGTGCCATTTGTGCAGCCAGTACCATCTAAACCCCATGTCATGCACCATTCTGAGAATTTTTGTATTTGTAGTTCGTCAATTAAATTGTAAATACAGGCGTGAACGGCGTTTTTTTAAAAATATTATGACTATTCATCTATTGGAGGTGCGCAACAATGCACTCGGAATGTATTTATTATTTCTATGCACTCATCGCGCACTGCGATCTGTTCCTACTATAAATTTATATGATTTTTGTTAATTGCGTTCTGTGACAGCATTGTTTTAGGCTCCATCGCCGCTAACTTGCACAGTTGAAACGAGTTAGTCGAGGTCGCTAATACTTGCGCGAGAAAGAAATGACTTCATAGACCACCGTTCTATTCTGGAATGGTTCTCCGTTACTCATTGCGAGTTCCCTTCGACAGAGGAGTTCTCTCATTCGCAAAGGTCTGCCGTGTCCAAATTTATCCCACCCACGGAACACGTGCACCTCCCTCCCTCCTGTCGTCGAGGGGCGAGTGGGCGGGGTTTGTCTGATAAGCGGTGTATTTTGCCAGAGGGCGATGAGCGTGCATTCCGTATAGTTAATTCCGCCGACACTGCATGATTCATAGATGATTCTGCCCCCTTCGTATATTTTGGGAGGTGATTGACTACCTTGCGATAGCTCTCGAGTCGAAAGGGGGCTGAGTAAGACGGAACCCACTCCGGCCAACAACCATCCACTCTGGAGAGATAAATAGCCACTGCTCACCTTCACACCGTTAGTCATTTCATTCTCGCACACGTCGCCATGCTTCCCTGGCCTCAGTTCCTCAGTAGCATCCTGGCCACCCTCTCGCTTGCCAACCAGCCAACAGAGTCAGTTTCCCTCCATCCTTCTGCACACCTCCATCCTCCACAGTCATTTTACACTCGGCTGGGGTTCACCGGCGTCTGTCTCCTCTCTTCCCCCTCGTGCTCATCTGGCAGCCCACAGGCCGACCTTCGTTGCCTTCCGCCATAACTACAGTGAGTTTCTCTTCTCGAGGTGCGATTGATTAGCTGATTCTCCAGGGAAGAAGTACGACAACTCCTCCCACGAGGAACTCCACGCACGTATCTTCGAGGAGGCCGAGCAGATCGTGGAACGGCACAATGCACGATTCAAACTCGGCCGAGAGACTTTCACCATGGCCATCAACGCCTTCGCTGATCTGGTCCGTGACCTCCTCTCTGTAGCTGTGAACATGCCTCTTCTAGACTGAGGAGCAGATGAGGGCACGACTGGGCACTCGAATGCCTTCCTCAAAGACGGGTTCCTCCAATGGAACTCGCCCCATAGACACCAGCATCAGCATCCCCGACAGGGTTGACTGGCGTGAGTTCCTCGGGCCTGTCAAGGACCAGGTGAGTGGAGGGGAGGGTGCGAGGGGAAGGGTGTCCCTCCAGGGCCAGTGCGGCAGCTGCTACGCCTTCGCCTCCGTCGCCCCCATCGAGGCAGCCCTCAACAAGAAGGGAGTCCATGTCCGCCTCTCCGAGCAGGAGATTGTCGATTGCTCTGCCAACAAGTGAGGGAGCCCTCGAGTCACACTCCCATCTCTCCCTCCAGTGGCTGCGATGGAGGATGGATGGCCACTGTCTACGACTACGTCCACCAACGAGGAGGACTGGCACAGGAACAGGACTACCCTTACAGAGCACACGTGGGGTCACCCACCCAGCCCCTCCTCCAATTGTGCTTTAGAAACAGCAGTGCGCAGTGAACGGTGAAAGGGCGGGTGGAATAAAGGGATACGGCACGACCAGTAACCAGGTATACCATCCCTTCTCATCAGCCTGTGACCAGACTTCGACAGGACGAACTGACTAATGGCCTGGCGACTCGAGGGCCGATGGCAGTGGCCGTCCAGGCGGGTATTCGCTCCTTCGGCCTCTACCACGGAGGCATCTACAACGACCGCGAGTGCGGCTCTGGCCCAATTGACCATGGAGTCGCTGCTGTTGGATACGGTATGTCCTTGATTCCTCTCCTCGTATAAAGAGACGTTTGCAGGCAATGACCCATCTCCGTACTACATCATTCGCAACAGCTGGGGAAGTGGATGGGGAGAGGGCGGCCACATGAGAATGGCACGGGATATTTGCCATGTTTCCGAGTTTGGATTCTTCATCGACCTCGACTAAATATTTCAAATTGTTAATTTTTAAGATTATCTAATCATAAACATTATTTAATCGCCATTGATATCCACTCGCAAGAATATTCAGAGTTAAAATCTGAAAAATATCTTAAATAAATATATTTACACCTCATATTTACATGTTTCCGAATTAAATATTTACACGATCGGTAATGAGATCAATATGAAAACTATATAATTTTGTTCTTGCAAGATACGCTCTCCCATCACATTTTGTTCAGTCTCCATCGCCCAGTCTCGTCGAGACGTCGCTCTCTCTTCAGTTCTCTCTCCAGACTCAAGGTAATTCTTCGTCTCCGTCCTCCACCACAACTCCCACTGCCATCAGAATAGCCCGTCCTCTTATCTGTCCATTCCTACTGTAGTCGTATGTACGCAACATCTCCCCTGCAGGATGCCCCTCGGCAGTCTCCTCTCCTCCCTCTCTCCTCTCGTCCTCGTAGGCGTGGCCACCATCCACGTCGCCTTCGTCACCGCCCTCTTCGTGGGATGCTCCAAGAAGAAGGTGCCTACTGTGAAGTAATACTGTAGTGTTATTGTCCCTGCAGAATCCTCCCCCAGCACCAGCCAAGTCGGTGCCCGCTCCCACCACTCCCGGACCCCCTCCCACACCTGCCAAGGGCTGCCACACCTGCCACACCTGTCAGGCCTGTCAAGAAGAGAAAGACGACAAGAAGGAGGAGAAGAAGGAAGAGAAGGAAGAGAAAGAAGACAAGGAGGAGAAGAAAGAGGATAAGAAGGAAGAAAAGACGGATGAAGCAAAGAAGTCCCAGAAAGAGAAAAGCAAGATGGGAGGAGAAAAGAAGGAAGGAGAAGAGCCCAAGAAGGAGGGAGAGGATGCAAAGAAGGAAGAAGAAGCGAAGAAGGCTGAGGAGCCAAAGAAGGAGGAAGGACCCGCCAAGCCGACTATTGGACACACGGAGCTCAAGTGGACAAAGGCTAAGGGAACCCAGCCAATCACAGTAAGATTTAAACGCTTTCGGTTTCGTTTTCATTAAAGTTAAATATATTGTTGTTGTTGAGGTTAAATGCGGTGCGGAGCGTATGGCAGTGAAGGTGAAGTGCTCGGACAACGCCCTCTACCGCATCGACCCCGTATTCTCATTCGTCGAACCTGGAGCAGAGCTCAAGATCTTCGTAAGTTGTGCACTATCGTACAGCCACTTGCCGTCTTCTACAGATACCATTCCTAATTCTCAGGTCCATCGCATCGGAGAGACGGTGAAGGCGGACAAGATGGTGATCATCATGAGCAAGGCCAAGGCGGACGACAAGGTGGTTACTGTAGCTGTGGCATAGGATGTTCCCTTCAGGACGCAGCGGCGGCGGTCAAGGCCGACACGGCCCCTCAGCAGTTCACGGTTGCATTTATCGTGGAGGACAAGCCGGCGAATCCTTAGGCGCCCGTTTGAGATGGAGACTCCACCCCGCACCCCCATACTTTCTACCGTTGACTTCCTCTCATTTGGCATTCAGTGAAGATAATCCCTGGCAAATTATACTGCACTACAAATAGGCTCTCCCCTCGCGCTGCCGGCTCCATCACATTTAATAAAGCCGTGCACAAAATTATTGACGTTGATCGCTGTAACTACACCACAGGGGCAATCATTCCGTTTGATGCGAGTTTCAATCCACACGTAATCCACACGTTTCTAAATAGTTTTGTTAATTGTTGGGAAGAGCCATGACTCAGCGTCAACTGCCATTGTTATCCCGAAATAACACGAGAGGGAGGAGGGAGAAGGCTTCTCTGCAGAGGGAAGCAGAGGACAGCAACTGAACTTTACACTGCTATTAGGATTGCATATTTTTCTGGGATCATGTCACGACCACAATAATTGCGATGGAGCGTTATTTGCATCAAGTGTCATCTAACCCGAGCCACAGATATACTTTGATTAATGAGGTCCAGATGGTCGTTGTGTGAGGAAGGCGAAGCATCTGGAGGGCGGGAGTCTCTGTCAGATAGCAGGGCCCATGGCAGTTGGGGGGTTCTCCCATTTCACTCTCCCTCCTATCTCCTCTGATCTCTGCTAACCCTTCTCTTGATAAGATAGTCCTTCCTTCCCCTCTTCTTTGCAGCGGATGCCTCCCCTCCTCTTCCTCTTCTTCCTTCTCCTCGGTGGCAGCGACGCGGCCATCGAAGCGAGGTCGCCCTTCCGTCTTCCCTTCTGACTTCCCCCCTCAGGATCTCCCGTCAATCGGGTTCTTCCCCTCAGTTCACTCAGCGTCCCGTGGACACCGTCTTCAGTGAAGGGGCGGTAGTGAGGCTCAACTGCGAGGTCAATCCCCCTTCTCATTCTTGTCCATCTTCCCCCCTCCAGGTGTCTGGCAGTCCCCGACCCGTGGTGGAGTGGTTCTTCCGTGGCCATCGACTCGCCCACTCCAGGAAATACGAATTGTCCAATGGAGGGCAGCACCTCAAGATATTTCCCTTCCTCGATGCAGATGTGGGAAGGTGAGGAGGGAGGCGAGAGGGGAGTGGACTGGTCCCTCAGCTACACTTGCCGTGCTTCCAACCTCCACGGGGCCATCGAGGCCACTGCCCGAGCCAACGTCGTCAGCAGCGAGCCTCCAGTCATCTACGATGCTCCCCAGTCACTGACTGCCACTCCCGGGCAGCAGGTCCCCATCCCCTCCTCCACCCTCCACTCCCGCTATCTACAGGTGACCCTTCGGTGCTCAGCCCGTGGTATTCCCTCTCCCTCCATCTCGTGGTTCTTCGACGGCAGTCCCGTTCCCTCTCAACGTGGTCGTTTCTCTCTCTCCCCTGACAGGGCAGAGTTGACCATCTCTCCCGTCTCGAGGGCGGACGACGGCGTCTTCTCCTGCATGGCATTCAACAGCGTTGGATCGATGATGGCAGAGGGCCGTCTCTCCGTCAGGGCAGTGGCTGCTATCGACGAGGCATTCAACGCCCAGACGCTCAGCGACATCGTCGAAAGGGCAAGGATCAATGTCAACAGGTCTCCCCCTCGTGTACAAGAGGGAAGGAGGCGACAGGGCCATCAACGAGACCAACACCAACGACAAGAATGACGGAGGAGTTCGCAGCCCCGCCGACTTCAAGAAACTCTTCCGCTTCAACATCCCCGCTCAGGCAGTGGAACTGAGCAAGGCGAGGGAGATCTACGAGGAGAGTCTCCGACTCGTCGATGCCCATGTCAGCCATGGTGAGGAGAGGGCTGGGGAGGGGAGGAGAGGAGGACTCGGGCAGGACTGAACATGGCGGGAGTGGACATATCGGGCAAGAACGTCTCGTACGAGTCGGTCCTCGCCCCCACTCACGTGCAGACAATCATGGAACTGTCGGGCTGCCAGGCGGGGCTCTTCAAGAACAATCCCTGCACGGATATGTGCTTCTACAACAAGTACCGGTGAGTGGAGGGAGACTAGTTAGAGAGAGATGCATGTTCTTGAGCTCGTACGACTCCCAGTGCAACAACCTCGATTCCCCCACGTGGGGGGCCTCTCAATGGCCCCATCGTCGCCTTCTCCCCGCCGTGTACGAGAATGGATTTAACACTCCCGTGGGATGGAATCCCGATCGTCTCTACCACGGCTTCCCCAAGCCGAATGCCCGTCTGGTGGGAGTGGAGGGGGGAAGGGACTGACTCTCCTCCCCTGCAGGTCTCCCGCACCCTCATCGCCACTCGGGAGATCACTGCCCACACTTCGCTGTCGCTCTTCGTAATGCAGTGGGGGCAGCTCGTGGGTGAGTGGAGGGAAGGAGGCAACTGGCCGAGTGTTCGATGATCTCTGCTTCTTCCCCTCGACAACTGTCTCCCCCCGTGCAGACCACGATGTCACCCACACGCCCTTCTCACTCTCACGCACTTCATTCACTTCGGGAGCCCTCTGCAATAGAACCTGCGAGAACATCGAACCGTGCTTCAACATTCAACTCACCCCCGATGATCCCAAACTGAGTCTGGGAAGGTGAGGGAGGAGGGGAGGAGAGAGGGGAGAGGGCTGTGCAGTGAGCACCAGAGGAAGTGGCCGTGCATCGAATTCGAGCGATCGGGGGCGATCTGCGGGAGTGGAGAGACTTCGCTGCTGTTCCAGAGGGTCACGCAGAGGGAGCAGATGAATATCGTGAGAGGATGGGAAGGGAGGGAGGGAAGGGGACTTCAGCTGACGTCATACCTCGACTGCTCCTTCCTCTACGGCAGTACTGAAGTGCAGGCACTCGAGCTGAGAGATCTTTTCGGTGACCATGGACTCATGAGGTGGGGGGGAAGAGACTCCGTCTCAGAGTGACTTCCTTTCTCCAGGTTCGACATCGTGTCGGCGGCCCAGAAGCCGTATCTGCCCTTCGAGAAGGACTCCGACATGGACTGCAGGAGGAACTTCTCGAGGGAGAATCCCATTCCCTGCTTCCTCGCCGGAGATCTCAGAGCCAATGAGCAGGTGGGAGGGAGGAGAGGGATGGGAGAGGGACTCCTTCAGCTCGGCCTCACCTCCATGCACACGATCTTCCTCCGCGAGCACAACCGACTGGCGTCGAAGCTGCTGGAACTGAATCCTCTGTGGGACGGGGAGAAGATCTACCAGGAAGTGAGTCCTCCATCGAGGGAAGGCAGTCGATAGCCTCTTTAGACACGCAAGATCGTGGGAGCAATGATGCAGCACATCACATTCACGCAGTGGCTGCCCCTCGTACTGGGGAAGGTACCTCCACCTTTCGCAGAGGTCAACTCCCCGTCCTCCTTCAGGCAGGATTCGCCGAGTTGATCGGTCCGTACGGTGGCTACGACTCCACCATCGACGCCACCTCCTCCAACGTCTTTGCCACTGCCGCCATGCGCTTTGGCCACACTCTCATCAACCCGATACTCCGTCGCCTCGACTCCTCCCTCAAGTCCATTCCTCAAGGGGACATCCCCCTCCACGAGGCCCTCTTCGCCCCCGAGAGAATCCTCTCCGAGGGAGGCATCGACCCCCTCCTTCGCGGCCTCTTCGCCTCTCCCCTCAAGCTTCCCAAGCCCGATCAGCTTCTCAACACCGACCTGACCGAGAAGCTGTTCAACAGGAACTCGGACGTCGCCCTCGATCTGGCCAGTCTCAATATTCAGAGATCGAGGGACCACGGGCTGCCAGGGTGGGAGGGGAGTGGAGGATGGAGGGAAGGGACACTGCAGATACACCGAGTATCGACGATTCTGCAATCTCTCCGTGCCCGAGACATGGGAGGACATGATGATGAGTGTCAAGGACCAGGAAGTGGTGGACAAGCTGCGGGGACTCTACGGGCATCCGGGTACTCCATTCTCCCCTTCCTCCATCCTCTCCCTCTTCTCACAGGCAATATCGATGTATGGGTGGGTGGAATCGTGGAGCGTCGCCTCCCCGATGGCCTCGTCGGCCCTCTCTTCGCCTGCATCATCGCAGAACAAATGAGCAGACTCAGGAGCGGGGATCGATTCTGGTTAGTGGCTCTTGGGGGTTTTCTAGAAGGATCTACAGGTACGAGAACCCGACAGTCTTCACTCCCACGCAGCTGCAGCAGATAAAGAAGGCCAGCGTGGCCAGGATCCTCTGCGATAACGGGGACGACATCACTCGAGTGCAGAAGAATGTGTTCATGTACCCGGGGAACTCGACGCAGCTCTACGAGAAGTGGCATAGTCCTCCCTCTCCCTCCAAGGGTATCTGCAGATGCGATAACCACCCCTCCATCAACCTGGCCGTCTTCTCATCCTGCTGTGACTCCTCGTGTGATACTCTTTCTGCCGAGTACCCCAAGAGGTGTGTCCCCCCCATTCCTTCCCCTCGTCATCCCCTCGTCAGACGCAAGCGAGCAGTGGAGTCTTGTACGACGTCAGAGGGAGAGAAGAGGGAGGGGGAAGAGTGGAGGGATGGGTGCAAGAGACACAAGTGCGAGGTCAGCGTGCACTCGAACATGCCCGATAACTCATCCAAATATTTCAGGACGGTAAGATCTGGACAACCAAGACCGAAGACTGTTGATTATGTAAGAGTATCATTTCAATTATTTCCAGTTATTAAACAGTTTTGTTGACGCATACTATCCGATAGCCATAACATGCAAATAAAGATCTCGTATTTTTGATGTGCAAATTCATACCCATTCACATCGTCTACGGAGATCAATCATCAGAACTGGGGAAATGGGAGAGATCTCTCGACCTTTCGGCCCTTCTCCACTACGCCTTGGAACAGACATACATCACCACCGGAGTCCCCACGCCCGGGGTGCAATTTGAACAATTGCAGGAATTCTCCAAAGGGAGAGGAAGAAAGATCGGGCGGAGTACGAGGCCCAGAGAAGAAGAAATTAGATATTGGGGGGCAGTGAACTCTTGGATTTCTCTCTTGTCTGCTCGCTTTGGGTGCACAGGGCAGGCACGCCAAGGATAGATCCCTCTCACGCTGATCTCTCCATCCTTGGTCTTCCTAGAAATATCACTCTCCGCTACATCAACAGCATTCCCCAGCCAATCTCTGACTACCAGAGTTGTCGTTCTCTGGTCTTCCAGAAATAGTCTGAATCTCACTCCGACCATCAGTCCTGAGCACGTGAGTAGGGGGCGGAGTTGGTCTGGTTGGACCCTGTCCGCCCCCTGGTCGACTCTCTCTCCTTTTGTGCAATACGTGCCAAGTCCGGAGATCGAGAGATGACGTTTATAAGAAGACTTACACACGGTCTCTCTCCTCCAGTGCTCAGGGACCGGTGTTGGCCATGGCCTCCAATGGATGCTGCTCGCAGAAGACCTTCCATGGCAAGGTGGTCATAGTGACTGGTGAGTTATCGAGTTCTCCTAGCATATCCGTTCTCTATTTCAGGTTCGTCCAATGGCATCGGACGAGGAATTGCAGTCGAATTTGCCTCTCAAGGTGCCCAAGTAGTCATCACTGGAAGGGATGAGCAAGCTCTACAGGTATATTTTCAAAAACTATTTTTGTTTTATTCAATTGCAGGTGACACGGAGTGAATGTGTGGCAGCCGGCGCTTTTGAGCAGGACGTGCTCGAGGTAGCTGTAATCGAAAGATTCAATGGAATGGTTTTCATTTAGTTCCAAGGAGACATCACAACCATGGAAACTGCGACGCAAATCATCAACGGAGCCATGGGCCGTTTTGGGAGAATCGACGTCCTGGTGCGAGCCTTCTTCTCATTCCCTTTTAATCATCCACTTGAGGTCAATAACGCAGGGACAGTTCTGCCGGACTCCGAGGGGAGGGCGGGCTGCGACCAGCCACTCCGCCTCTTCGACGACACCATCAACGTCAATGTCCGACAGTCAGTCGCTTCTTTCGACAGGGGGACAGAGGATCGCCTTCAGAGTCCTCCAGATCTCCCAAATGGCGGTCCCTCACCTGGAGGCCGTCGATGGATGCATCGTCAATATCGGATCGGTATCCGCTGGACCGTACGCCAACGTGGTCAGTTCCCTCCATGATCGTCTTACAACGGGGCTTCAGACTTCTGCCTACTACGCCGTGTCGAAGGCGGCCGTCGACGCGCTCACCATCAACATGGCCGAGAACTGGATACGGCGGGGCATCCGAGTTAACATAATACAGTTTGATTAATGCCAGGACATTCTATTTGCGATACCTTCCAGCCCTGGCGTTGTTCAATCAGCGATTGGCATCAAACTACTCAATTCAGAGGAGCTCGCGGGGAAGGTAACGAAATGAAATACTGTGCTTGATGGTGCATTCAGATGTATGATGCCTTCTCGACCGATCGTCAATGCATTCCCCTGAGAAGGGTCGGAAGGCCCGAGGACATTGCCAAGGTGAGGACACGATTTGCGGCAAAGAGAAGACGTTGATTAAAGGAGGGATTCGGAGACCTTCAGTGTCGAAATTTGGCAGCTTGCCAACGGAACAAATTGATTAATAAACCACTGATAGATAACAATGATAGAAGTTATAGTGCACAGGGCGCGAGATCTGAGGATTTGGCAAGCTCCCAATATGATGGCAGGTGCGAAATTTGAATTTCGCGCCGTCCCTGTTCGTCAGGCCCGGCATTCTAAACGCTCTATCTCACCATAGAAATATCTAAATGCTTAGTGAGATACAGGATTCGATTGGATTTTTCAAGCTCTACAACCTGAACATAGTCATGTATGAGACTCAGAAGGTCCCCGAACCCCTCCTTTAAGATGGCAGTCTTCCTCGCCGACCCCGAGAAGAGCTCTTTCTTCGTCGGCAGTCGAATCACGATCGACGGAGGCAGTGCCCTCGTCAACCCCCTCCTATCAAAGACAATTCAACTTTGATTATTTCCTATTTATTTTGTTTCAAACGATAACTGGATGTGCAATAAAATATTGGGTTGTTCGAATCCGTCTTTACTCTGTGCAGGTAGCTTCCCCTCGTGGGTGATGTCACAAGCCGTCCCTTCCCTCCTCTTCTTCTTCCCTTCCTTCCTGTGACGCCGTTGATCTTGGGCCTCGACAGATCGAAATGTTCGAGGAGCGGCGGCGAGGAGACGTTTTATTGCTACTGGCAGAGTTCGAGAGAACGGTCAGTTAACGAGCCACTCGATGGTATAAAGAACAGTGAGAGAAGTCGCATGCGAGGGAAGCGGATCATCACTCTCAATTCCCCCCTAGCAGATGGACGAAGAGAATCCTTCCACGAGCTCTGCCAGTTCGGGGGCATCGCGGTTGAGGGCGGCGAGGAGGCAGAGGAGTGACGAGAGGTGGGGACACTCTGGCACGACTGTTCATCTTGAGCAGGTCGCCCGCCCCGACAGTGTCGAGCATCGATGAAATACTCGAAAGTATCACTACCTCCAGTACCGAGCAGCAATGGCCACGAAATACAGTAAGGTTCCTCAGTATTCTTCGTGAATGGAAGCTTCAGGAAGCTCCTCCTACCCAATCCCCGGACATAACAGTGCGAGAATACGCAGATGACTACTCCAGGAATGTAACTGCTTCCCTTGACGATTGTTGCAAGTAAATAAATCGGCTAGTGTCATGAATAAGGCTATTTCAAGATCTCAGCAAACGGCATCGAATTCTGGCGTGTATGAGAAGCAGACGGACACGGGGAGGAGGCCGGAGTACATCAAGAGAGTAGGGAAGCCAATCCTCCTTCACTCTTCTCCCTCAGATGGTCAGTGCCGAGGGTCGATCTCGAGACGCCACCGTCCACAGCGGCCGATCCGTCGCTTCGAGTGGCATCGGACTCCCCCAGATACCAGATATACAAGAGCCAAGCAGTCAGTCTCCACTATCTAACATCCAAGACCCCGAGCAGGATTTATGAAGTCGTTCTACTACGTGGCCTCCCACCACCGAATCTTCGGTATTCGTCACTTGATCATGATCTCCCTGGTGGGGATGTATGCTATGCTCGGCTGTCTCATGTTCTACAGCATCGAGGCTCCCAATGAACTCGAGGTATGCCGCTTTCTCCTCTTTCATCAGGGCTGTCTGCAGTACATCACTGCCACCCGCGCATCGCTGGAAGAATCCATAAAGATACTGGCTGCTGACTTGAGAGTCATCGCCCAGTCGGACAACAACGAGACAATGACTGAGTACCTCAGGGTTCGTCCCTTCCCATCTCCAGATCGAGAGACTTCTTCCAGAACGCATACATCAAACTACTGAGTGTAGAGGGCAAGTTTCCCAATTCGATCTACGATAAGCAGCCGAACGACGACGATGTCCCCCGCCTCCTTTGGTCCTACGGCAGTGCATTCTTCTTTTCCTTCACTGTGTTCACCACCATTGGATACGGTTTGGCCTCCCCTTCTCTCGGTCTAGCCTCATCTCCAGGTGCCATCGCCCCTTCGACGACCTTGGGCAAGGTGGTGACGATGGTGTACGCCTTCGTGTGTGTCCCTCTCACCATGGTTGTCCTCCGTGACATCGGCCAGCTCGTCCTCGTCACCCTCACAAAGCTCTATGCCCGCATTCTCATACGCCTAAGGTTTTCCCGTCATCCATTCAAGCCGTATTAGAATGTTACAGGGAAGTGCGTGGCTTCCTAACAACAGACTCAGAGTCGATCTCCCTCCCCATTCCCTTCTGCTCGCTCCTCTCCGTCTCCTATGTCATGGGGGCGGCGGTGTTCATCTTCAACTTCGATGCCCTCCTCGGCCCCATTGGCAGTGGCCTCGATCTCTTCCACGCCTTTTATTTCTCCTTCATCTCGATCACGACGATTGGACTGGGCGACGTGATGCCGAGCAATGCCACGGTGGGTCTTCCCCCTCTCTCCATGACCACTCCTCCCCCAGTTCTCGCCTGTCATTGCCATCATCTTCTTCTTCGGTCTCCCTATCATGAAGGTAGTCAACAGAGTCTGCTACGTCACCCTCGAGAATGGAGTATTCGGGACGATGGCCGCCATGGAACACGCCATCGACTACGCCCTCTCACCTGTCAGCATCCATGACGTTGAGGTGGGATGAGGGAAGGGAGAGGGAAGAAGTCGAACAGAGTCAGAGGAAAGCCTCCACCACCAGCCAGGCAGGCTCGATCGACGACAGTCGTTCCATTGGGACTGCATCCCATGTACCAGAGGAAGGGGACGAGGCCGAGGAGAGGTCTGCTGCCTGCCAAGTCTTTCGAATGAGTCCTGTGCAGGAATCGAGAGATGCTGGCCAACTTCACAGTGCATTCACTGGCGGCGTTCATGCGTTCTCGATCGGACGTCTACGGAGGAGACTTCGGGAGGGTCAACGTTCGGCCACGCGATCTTTGAGACACCGGACTCCTTTTATTATTATGCACCGAGTTTGTACAGAGAACGAGTAGAGGAAGAGAGATCATTGCCGCGGGACGAGCCTGACGAGACATCCGAGTTTGGGGCGTAGAACGGCCTCGGCCAAGGGGGGATTGTCCAGGAGATGGCTGCAATCTCCCTCGTCTATCACTAGCCCCATTCGAGACGGCTATCAATGGTGTCACTTTTAGTGCTGTGGAGTGCACGATGCACCGATAGCAACTCACAGATTCGTCTCGAAGCGGAATCTCCTCAGCAGCCACGACAGAACGACCTTCTCTTCGTACATCGCGAAGCGTTGGCCTGAGGGGGCGGGGCTACGAGAGGAGGCAGGGCATCCTCACCTATGCAGTTCCTCGGTCCCGCAGAGAAAGGAATGTAGTCGAAGGGATGACGAGTTGCCATGTTCTCGGGCAGGAATCGATCGGGGTCGTAGGTGAGGGCATTGGGGTAGATCAGCCTGAGAGACTCCCCTCTCTCCCTCCGGGAGCCTTGCCGACTGACTCATTCCTGTGGATGGCCATGGGGACGATGCTGATGATGACGCCCTCGGGGAGAGTATGGCTGCCTGTGAAGGGGAAGGGATGAGAGAGGGGAGGGAGACCCCACCGGAGACAAAATCCTTCTGCAGTTTCCTCATGACGATGGGAACGGGAGGGAAGAGGCGGAGTGCCTCCTTGATGCATCTCTCCACGTAGTGCATCTCGTGGAGGTCCTCGCGGGTGGCGGAGCGGTCGTCGTCGCCTGGGAGAGGGGAGTAGAGAAGAGAGGAGAAAGAAGGATACCGAATATGGAGTGTATCTCATCGTAGGCCCTCTGCTGGTATTCGGGGTGGCAGGCGAGGGACCACACACTCCACGCGAGGCCAGAGGCCGTCGTGTCGTGGCCTGAACAAGATAATATAGAGGGGAGAGGAGGAGGTTGATACCCTCGAACATGAATGTGTCGACTTCCTCTCGTAAGTCCTCGACAGTCAGTTTCTCCTGTCCCATCTGGGCAATGAGGAGATCGAGGAAGGCCCGTTTATTCGTCTCCACTTCGCCCTTCTTCACGGCTTCGATGCGCTCGTGAATTATCTGACAAATTGGAGTGGAGAAAACGCGAAGATCTTACTTTGGTAGTGAAGTCGTGGGCGATCTTGACGTGTCCCTGGTAGACCTTCTCTAGTCCCACCAGCTTCCTGCGAAGAGTCCCATGTCATCGGGTCTGCCTCCCTCTCACCTCACGAACGAACTCCAGTAGATCGGCTTTCCCACAATCTCAATGGCCATCCTGACAATGTTGCTAACGGCGATGGAATATGGCTGATTGGGATCGTGCTGCGAGTCCAATTCCTTTCCCATCGCTGTGTCTACAGAGGAGAAATTGTACCCAGAAACAGACCAGGCCTTCACCACAGATTATGTCGAGAGTGCATCTCTTTATGAGTGGGTACAAGTCGTGGTCGCGGCCATCTGCCAACTCTGCCAGGATGTCGTCCACGAACACCTTGGCGTGTCGATTCATGGACGAGACGTAGGAGTCGAGCATGTTGAAGTGGAAGGTTGGGGTGAGGAGACGACGACGATTACGCCACTTCTCACCGTCACTGAAGGGGGTCGTGGAGGGAGGGAGAGGAGGGAGGGAAACCTTATGAGGAGTCCCCGACCAAGCCAAGGGACGAGGACTTCGTAGTCTCGTCCCTTCGTGATCTCCTCCTGGGAGTCGAGAATGGCCTTGACACTCTTCCCGAACAAGGGCATAACGAAGCACTCGTGGAATATCCACAGATGACTCGTGTCTGCCCCTGCCCGTGCGAATCGATTGGCCCTCTCGACGACACTCTTCGGCATGGCTGAAGGGGACCTTCACCCTCTTTCCTCTCCTTCCCCTCACTCTCGGCAGTTCTCTTGATGTGAAAGGCACTGCCGGCAATGGGGACAGTCACCGGCTGGGGGAGGTGGCTGGTCATTCTTTTTCGTCGCCTCCAATCGACAATCGAACGGTGGCCAAAGAAGAGCGTACCTGATAACGGCGATAAAGGCGATGACATGGAATCCGACATAGAGGAGAAGGGCTGTGGAGAGGAGTTGGAGGATCATCGGAAGGAGCAGAGGAGAGGCTTATCTTCCTCTGATTCAGTTATCTGTTTCTCTCTTTATAGGCGCCTCGTGTGTCTGTGAGGGGGATGGTGGTCCCCTCGTGTCCCTACTTCGTTCTCTATTGTTCCCGTCGCGTCTCCACTACACGGCAACAATCGCTTTCCCCACTAATTCACTATCGCTCTCCCCCTACACTTTTTGCCCATCGCCGTTCAGTTCAAAGGGATTGCGATTCTGTCTGTCCCTCCTTTTCGGATCAAGATATCTCCTCTTCCCCCGTAACTAATCGAGTGCCGGCAGACATCTTCCTATCCAATATCACCTTCTCTGAAAGAACCCATTTATCCGTGGTACATGGATGTGTGAATGTGTGCCGGGACGAGTCGCAACTTGTCCTATTGGGAGATCCGTTATCTCTTGATTAATGACACTCCGTCGATCTCAGGCTTCCGCGCACGAAGCAGTAGTGATCGGAACGGCACCGAGCTGAAGGGAACCAGATTATTGGGATGTTGTGTGCACTGAAAGGACGTTCAATATTCTCGATAAACGAGATTCTTGATACACTCGAGAGATACGGTGATAATGCAAGTTTAGAGACGATCAAATATTGCGAAGGAATGTGCAAGGGGATGCGTACCAGCCATGCAGTTCCAGCTGCATTGCACGTCACTTCGAGTGTCGCTGCCCCATTCTCGCTGGGTAGTATCCCTTGGCCAAGGTTGATCTAGACTTCAATTTATAGAGGCGCCAATTCGGAAGAGTTGTACCTCTATAACGGCCAAATCGCCCATGCATACGAGTGTCCTCACGGTGCACCCATTCACCGTCGCTCTCCTGTCATCGTCGAAGGGCTCAACAAGGTAGTGTAATCGGATGGCCAGAATATACCTAGGGTCCGCAAGCTCCGCCCACTTTGGGGGGAGCACGAAATCGCGAAAAAGTGGTTCCAATCAAAAATCAGCGGAAATACTGAACCAAATTAGTCGATCAAGGG
>JACMIG010000394.1:0-11470 GCA_014805385.1 Levipalatum texanum
CCGAAGTACTTTGGTCAAGGTCCCAGGTCTTGTGGATCGATTCCGTAAATTAGTGTAGATACACTTTTTATCTACAACCGTGGAATAAGTATTCTATTCCCCGGTCGCGGGTTACGGTAGAAGTTGTCTCGGAACCCGAAGTACTTTGGTTAAGGTCCCAGGTCTTGTGGACCGATTCCGTAAATTAGTGTAGACACATTTTTTTATCTACAACCGTGGAATAAGTATTCTATTCCCCGGTCGCGGGTTACGGTAGAAGTTGTCTCGGAACCCGAAGTACTTTGGTCAAGGTCCCGCGGCTCAAGGACCACCCTATGTACACTTTTCAGAACTACCGTTGCGGACACACACACAGACTTTGCCTTTTATATAGTAGTAAATGTTTCAGAGCGGTAGGAATAACTGAATGAATTGCAATGAGCAATTCAAGCTGGCCTCTTATTTCACAAAAATAAACGATCTGCTCGACGTGAGAAAAAATAAAGAGATTTTCGTTTGTACCACATAAGCACTCGTCCAGTAATATTGACAATGAGGAATAGATATTTTTGCGATCTCTTATATTCACAGTCCCTTCGTGTTACCCAATCTTGATGTTGGGATCGGTGGTCGGGTCCCCTCACATCATCTTCCTGCCTGCGGTGCCTCGAAATACCTTCAATCAACCCTCCCTACTATCCCGTGCCCCGGGCTTTCCAGGCACCCCAAGCCTTCGAATCAATTTCCGTTTTAGTATACCCGCCCACGGCTGGCGATTGGCTTTTCTGCGCACCCTCTCGATTGGAAGTATCCATAGACGTGAGCATAGCTATGGATGATTCCCGATCTCACCGTCACTCCGTCTCTGGGCATCTCATAAATCTCTCGATAGATGGGAGGCGCGTGCAATCAGCCACAATCCGAGGCCCGTGCGCAGGTCCGGTCGTCCCCCCACGAGGATTACGAACGAATTCTTGGGATAACAGGATGTAGGTTCCCAATGTTTTTGTGCTCCCCAACATGTCACCTCGACTACGGTACTTCCCATTCAAGGATTGTTTCACTGGTGAACTTTACACTATCAAATTTGCTGGACTGTTACATCACACTTTATCAAGCAGTTAGAGAGCCAAGGGAAATAGAATGCCCCGTGAAACATAAATCGAACTTACAAGTCAAGATAAAAAAAACTTGAAACGTTTTGCTGGCTCGGAAGTGTGATTCACTACAGATCCTTGCGTAAATAGATTACTCATTGGGGGATATTTTGAGCCGGTGACTTCCATGTACATATGTTTTCGTGTTGCAGGAGCTTTCACAAACTAATGCAATTATTGGGTTCGCACGACAATAGCTGCTGTGCTTGGCAACGGACTCATCTGCAAAACAGCTTATCCCCGTCTTCTGTGCCAGAAGAATTTACTAGTTGTGTAAGGTATAGCAACAAAAATTAAGTATTCTCTTGTTTAACTGCGGTTGAAATCAACCGGAAAAATATGTTTCAAATAAATAGGATTAATTAAAGCAGAAATGTTTGGTAATACATATATGCGAGCCCGACGCTGAAAAACGGTTAAAATATCCTTCCAAACTTTGTCACCGCCCAGCCCTTCTCCTTCAACCTATCTGTATTGGGGATTCCTTGTCGTCCGATTCGTTGAAGGTGGCGTGGTGGCTCCGCCCCTTTCAGGTACTCATAAAAGGCCGTCTCCGCCCCTCAGGCCCTCATTTTCTTACGACATGTCTCGTATCCTCGCGGTCCTCCTAATCATGAGCATCGTGTTCAGCGCGGTCTCCGCCTGGGGTGAGTGGCCCTTCCCCTTCCATCCATGCCTCCATTCCTAGGCGAGGCAGACCTTTCGGATGGCAGCCCGATCCTCATGGAGAGACGGGATGTCGGAGGCTACAACGACCTCGTCTCAGGCCTCAAGACCAAGACGCTCGGGGGCCGAATGAGGCTAGTCTCACCTTCTCCCCTCCCCCAAACTACCGTAATCCCCCCTTCAGATTCGGAAAGCGCTCCTCTTGGCCGGCCTGGCAGCACCCGAAGCCAGCAGCGGTGGGCCCGGACTACTGAGTCCTGAGGATAAGGCAGATGGATGCGAGACTAGCTCTCCATCCTTGGTGCCCAACAAAGCGGATCCAACATCCGTTATTAGATCAGACTGATTATTTGCAACAATGAAATATTTATCTCGGACACTCCCCCGCTCGAGCCATGATATGATGAGGCCTATCTTCTTTTTATCCTCCACCCTATCCCATCCCCTTCTTTATATTGCCTTCTGATATTGCGCGGGTCATCGAGACCCGATAATTTCCCCCAACTGCGATATTTCCATGACACTGTGTTGGATGGAATAAAGCTGTGATGACTGTTATCTTTGCTTGTGGGGGGAGTACACATAACACTTTATTCACAAATAGCGGACAGGGAAAAATATACAAGCGTTTCCACACTGGGGCTACTCGAAGCCATTGACACGTGAATAGTACTGCAAGTCCTAGGCTCCTACCAATCAATATTCCATCCTCGTACCTCTCTCCTTCCTATTCGTCCTTCCACTCAGGGTAGTAGTGAGCTCGCATCCGGAAGAGGAACGCCTTCAGGTGCCCGAAATCGTCATCGATATAATCCGAGACTGCCTGAAAAGATGTGATGTTTTTGTGCGAGGAACTGCAAAACAGAAAATCAACTTTGATTTCGTCGGAAATAAGTTTCTAATATATAAATATATACCACTAGCAACCCCCCCCCCGCACTTCAGAACAACTATTTCCCTTGACCAGCAAACCTGTCGATAGGGGAGGTAGTAGGAAGACGCAATGTGCCCGAAGACCGAGCAGTCCGTCTACAAAAACAATACATTGGCTCGAATTAATTATTTAATGAACAAACCGCCGTGGGAACCTCTCCAAACAGGAATCGCTTCTCGCCGATGACGTCATCAATGGCCTGGAGAATTGTCGGATCCAATCTACTCTCACTCTTACCTCGAGATCCCTCCTGAGGACCTCCTTGATCTGATCGGGAGTAAATCCTCCGAGGTTTCGTCGCATCCTCGATCCCATGATCTTCGCCAAACGCTCGCCTGATAAATAATATTTATTTCTGAGCAATTTACTTTAATCAATAAAGTATTGATTGAATTTCCCACCGATTCTGTTGGTGATAAAGGCCGGTAGTGGTATGCCCGAAACTGCGCGTGAAGCGAACTGGTGGGGATTCTTGACGAGTCTGAAATTCGGGAATAATGTTTCAGAATGCATTCCAAACAATAGCTAAACACTTCGGACAGTTCATTGTCAGTAACAAAACAAAAAAATAACCTCCCAAAAGTGGCGCACTTGTAACTCCGCATCACCTTCCCCTCGACCTTACCTGTCTTGTTGCAGTGCGTGCAACGTGCTTCCATCTAGCATTCGGTCGATCGCCCGTGCCACACCACGATCGGGAGGAGAGAGGTTGTCCTACGATGTACTCTTATTTCATTCTTTTGTTTTTCTTATTCTTCCAGTTTTGTAATCACTGGATTGGTCAACTACGCGATGACGGTCGATCAACTCATCAAAAGACTCAACCTCCTGACTACGTTGTCTGAAACATAACCGCATCTCCAATCTACTGCAGAAAGATAAATAATTAAAATAGAATATGAACGATGGAGTCCCTGTATCCTGACCTCGACTCCGTAGTGTTTCTGCAGTCGCTGGATGATGATCTGCGAGTCGGGGATGTGTTCGCCGTTGAGCTCGATGAACGGCAGAAGGCCATTGCCCGACTTTTTCGTGTAGGTTTCAACGATCTGAAAAACGCGTGGATAATTTCACTTGAATGATCGTCTTCTACTTCTTATTTTACACATGACAGATGTTCAAAAGTCATCAACAGCCTTTTATAAGCAACAGCCTAAAAGTGCCATGAACAACACAATCTTCCTATTTCGGAAAAAAAGGATAAAAATAAAATTTTCTAGCCTCGTGCTTGATCTGCTTGATCCGGAGGAACGTTTCCACTTTGAGGCAGTACGGCGAGAGGTTGGGGACGACGGGCGAGCGCGGGAATTGGTAGAGGTACACGACGTCCTGCAGGGAATGTATCTACTTTGTACAAATACCGATCTGCATGATCTATCACTTCGTGCTAAATGTAAAAGAAAACAAGATATTAAACCTTCTTCCAATTCAGCTTGTGCGCTGCTGGCATGGCGGCTAGCGTGCGGCTGCAATGCACCATTCAGCATCGTTCGAGCATTCCTTGGAATGCCCCGGGCTTTCATAACCACCCCCATCAAACTGGCAACGCACCCCGAACTGTGGAAAGCCGCCACGGCGACGACCAACGGAGAAGATCGCATCGAGAGCTCTGATTAAAATAAATGCAACGAATTGGTTGTGTCCAATCAATCGAAGATAATGTCGAGCATCAAACTCTGGGAATTCAATCAAAATTTCATACGCGGGGAAATTTATCAGTGCAAAATGTACGCGAACCAAAATGCTGGAAAGACGGTACAAAACAAAACAAAACCTGCTTGAACAATCTAAAGATCTACTAAATCTGCTACCGTCCGATGATTCCGAAACGGCGACCGCCATCTATCTATTGGTGTGCTGTCTTGTATTCCTCGTACCTGAAATTATAAATACGCTAGCTCTAATCCGCATCGACCGGTCGGCGTTTTTTTTCTCACTTTGCCTTCTGCATCTCGTACTCGGCCATGTTCTGCTTCTGCTGAATGTCCATCAGGCGCACCCTTCAAAGATGAGATCAGCGGTGAGGATAACTGGAATTCCATTGAATTGTGGGTATAACAGTAAATAATTGCAAAAAAATGGATCGCTCAACCGCTACAAGAAGAGCACCACATACTTGACACCCTCCTGTCGTCGCTCCCGTTGTGTCCGCTCATCCCATAGTACGAGACCTGAATGTTATTCAAAATACTCCGACAATTTCTAATCGTAAGATAATTGTAATCCGAAATCTCACCAATTGTAACCGCAGAGAAGACGCAGGACACGACGAAAACCTTCGCGCCTCGACCCATGATCAAAAAGGATGGTGAATCGAAAACTAAACAATTGATTCGTCTCCAAAAGTGCATTTGAAAAATGTGGGTAATTGACGGTCGTAAACCATGGCTCATCACTCTGCATGATAGTTATCGTATTTTATCCAGCGTTCATCGGAAATATTCATCTGCACAATTAATGCTAACAATAAAATGCCAAATATCGGCCGTATCACAGGAAATGGTTGGCGATTGCAATTTGATCGGTGCGAATGAGCGGGTAAAGTGTGTGCCTGAATTGCGTAGCGAAGAAATGTGCAGGGAATAAGGCCACTGAGAATGACAAGTGCGAATGAAGGGGTGAAAGCTCTAGAAAGCATCCTATCAGCAGTACAATTGTGCATCACATTTGTTCGTCGAAGGGGCAAAGCAACAATTACCCATTATCGAGTGCTGCGGCTACCCTATACATTGTTAGTGACTGGTAAGGGGTTATAATTATAATGAAAATTACTAATATAATATTAAGAATCATGTGGCATAAACGGGGAATCTCTCGAGTTCACATCCTAGCTGTTTAGGATTCGCCCATCACTGGTACAAGTTATAATCACCGAAATAGCTATAAAAGAAAGCACTGCATGCAATAAAGCTCTTTTTCTCCTAATGAAGCCTATACATAATCTGCTGGACATGTTCATACATGCGAGGGAATCGTTCTCCCTTTCGACTCTATCCGTAAGTAATGGCTTCCTCAGCGTCCCCATCCTCTCCGTCCACATCGCATTCTATACTCCGCTTCACGTGGTCGTAGTCGTATTTTGCACGCTGAAATTCGGCAGTGAAAGAGGAAAGTATTCCCCAAGACAGATCTACAATCATCTAACAACTCAATGAAACGTATCCCATCCCGTAACTACCGACCTATCTAAATTCACTGTTGCTCACCTGAATCTTCTCGACGAGTCTCGTAGCGATTTCGGCACGCGAGCACCACAGGAGGGATCGCCGCTCCTTTCCGCCACCGTCCGCCTCCACTACCACTTCTGCAAACCACTCTTCATTTTAATGTGCTATAAATTGTTGTGCACCACCCCTGAACCTCATATCAGATGATAATTATTCTCGAGAACATTAATGTCTACGTGAAACACATTCAGTGATGTAGCCACTGCTAACGCACGATGTGTTTCGCGTCGGAATAAATATTCTCAAGAAGGATTATCAACCAATGCATAGCTGTAGTATAGTTAGGGACCATAAATGATTCCCTCAATATTCTCAAAAGACTATGAATGTTGCGTACAGTTGTAGTAGACCGGGGCAAACTTTACTGGCCGATTTCCCTAACGGTTCAAGACATTCTACAATCTCAACAGTCCCTCACCAATGGGTACGAGGAGGCTCTTGGAGGTGTCCGCGGGGCGGACGCGGACACTTCGAATATCGGCGTACGGGAGGCGCTGAGACACCGACGACTGCTCGTCCTCGAGCTTGCACACGTACGCCTAAAAGAGAGGGGATTCGAATTTATCGAACAATGGATTTAGAAATAAATCAACATAAAAGTAATAAATCTCGTACATACCTGCGCACTGGACAACAGAACGTAGTGCCTCACAAGGCGGTCATTGATGTTCTCCATGAAGACCTGGACGTCGAGGAGCCTGCAGAGAGAAACATTGTCGGGCGAAAATTCGATGCACAGAATACACCGTTCGTCCTATCAACGCTATTACGCACTGATGAACAACTGCGTCTCAAAGAGAGACCAGCGTGTCTTTCGCATCGTTTTAATGCGACCTCGTCCATCGAATAGGCATTCTCCTCTCCCCTTCCTCCCTCTCCCTCCTCCTTCCCTATCTGCCCCCTCCCCCCCCCCACTCACTTCTCCGTCCTCTGATGGTTATTGATGCGCATGAGCTCGAGCTGGGCGCGCCCCATCGATTCAGAGTACGGCGGCATCAGACCAAAGAGGCCCCTGAAGAGAGAGACGATCAATGATATCGAGAACATCGAAATTAGGAAGCGTCTAGTTTCCAACGTTTCTGGCGGACTATTTCTTCTCCATTGGAAACATCCCATCTCATAGTCTGCACGGTTCTAGAGACAACAGTTTCAGAAGTCTCGAAACGAATACGTTTCACAGACGTCTCTAATTCACGACCAGATCAAGTAGTTTCGATCATTTGAGGTGCCACTACGGAATCATAAATTCCAAGATCTATTATTCGTGGCAGTTCTCTCACCTGCAAACTCGCGGTGGTCGCTGACGCGTCTCTTCTTCCATTACGCGTCGGCCAGCAGTCGAGGATACCTGATATAGTGTTTTGGCTCATTTTGATTTCCTCACTGGCGCAAATACATAACATGCAATTACGCAGACTAGTAAAATACGTTCGGTGAAACACGCATGCCACATAGCCATAGGAGATAAGGAAATCTAGACCCCTTACCTTCTCTATCTATGGTAGAGAGAGGGAGGGGGAAATGAAGGGGGAGAAGGAATACAGATTCACATACATGCTTGATGGCACTGGCTGTTCCCTCGACGAGGTCGCAGAGTCCCTGGACAGGTTTGGTGAAAGTGTCCACGACGCCCGTCGCCATTCCCATGAAGGCACCCTGCAATGGGAATAGAATTTATCGAACCCCTTGAACGGAGCGGGAATGGATAATTCCGAATAGCATTTTCATATTTGTGATATGTTTCAGAAACGCGCTATTATTTCGAAGCGCGCGCGATTTACTCATATTTGTTAGCTATGTTTCACGATTGCATTATCGTCTTGAGAAGGTAGAAAGACGACGATCTCTGCCCGATAATTCCCTTAGAACAATAAGTCGATAAGCTATGGGAAGCTTCTGTAATGAATCTGCTAATGTGGAAGATCCTAATTCTATTTTGCGTTCTACTCACGAACTGTCGAACCGGAACGCAATATTTCGACCTCGAATAGCCATCTCCTCACCTTGACGCCTCCCTTGCGTCCCTCGGTGATTGTACTGGAGACCATGGCCGTCACTCCTCCGAGCACTCCCACTCCCAGTCCTTTGACACCGCCATACAGGTGAGCCAGGGCAGAGTCGTTCGTATTTGATCTGCATGTGGAGCCATTTTCACCTTTCTTTCTCAGCTATCCCCCCTCTCCCAGCTTCCCTTCTCCCATTCCCTCTCTTTTACCTTCCCATCCCCTACGCCCTCCCATACAATATCTCCCCTTCTTTCATATCCTCTTCCTCCTCGCTCCCTCCCTTGGCCTATCACCTGCCTCTACCCTCCACCCCCCCCCCTCATTCTTCCCCTCCCCCACCTCCTCATCCTCCTCTCCTCGTGTTCCTGGTCGAATGTGAACGCTCCCACGCCCGATGACATCGACGATGCGATCTGTAAGTGAATAATACTGAACAACTTTTCCATTTTTTTCAAGTCACTCCAAGTATTTTTATTACAGAAATTTGTTCTAACTTATAAGAACGCTCGCACATTTTTTTGCCATTCTAGAATCGAGGTTCGCCAATCAAAAATTTCGAATAGGTTTCACGAGGGAATTAAGAACGGAGAAGCATCCATTATAATGCTATCGGCGACGATTGTGTTGAACCAACCACAACAAAACCTCGAAATTTCCATCCCCCATTGGGTACACTAACAATAAGAATCAATGCGGCTAAAAGTTGCCAGGTCGCTACTCTGACCCCTTGAACTACCCAGTGCTCACATTACTACTGTAACCCGATTATCTCACCTTGGATACGCTATTGCTGAATCCGTAGCCGAGTCCCGAGATGAATCGCGACACGTCGCCCTCTATGAAGAGGCCCTGGAATAAGAAAAGTGAGTACAATCTGTATCATGAACGGCTGGGGGAGTCAGGGGTAAGGACATGCACTTGTTTGCATAGAAATGACACCGCTTATCTGGAGCGAACACTAGTTTTCTTCGGAATGAAACCTCTCCTACATGCATACAAAAATACAGGTTTCGAGGGCTAACGTAGAACAAGGATTAGGGACTTCGTTATAACCGGTCAATCCATTTTCAGTTTTCATTCAATCGCAAACTGAACCCACTTGGAATGAGTCCTTGAGATCGCTGGCGAGTCCCTGTGGATTGCCGAACGCATCCAGGGATACGATAATATTGAGCGTCTGCTTGCGGAGCTCCGCTGAAAATTGGCGACCATTCAACTTCGCACATCCATGTTTCAGGGGAAGGGCAAATAGGATGAAAGATTCGGCAACTTTGATAACAATTGCTCTTTGGCTGCCAAACAAACAATTTAATTGCGACTCACTGAGGTAGAATTTGCCGAGGTTCTCGACGAGGAACGAAGAAGTCTCAAAGTAGTGCAGTTGACGGAAGGCGGGCAGCTCCACCTGCAGTGAGGCCGAAATTTAATTGTATTAGTTACCAATTTTCGTGGAGCTTTCAGTACATACAAAGGGGTGGTATTTGAATATTTTTAACGTGGAATAGTTAAAGCATTTCACGCCTTCGGCAGGGGGGAACTGCGACAATTGTTTTAATTTTTATTTCTTTTTTCACCGTCTGGTCAGTGCATTCTCACTGACCTTGGCATTCTCGAAGGAGATGAGCTTCATGTTGTACTGCTCCTTCAGCTCGCGCAGGTCGGATGGAAGCGAGGAACGGGATATCGTCACGACTGGAAACAAATGAAATGGTTTGTATCTCATGCAAAAGAGCAGTTAATTACTAGATGAGGAACACAATTTGCGTAGCCGTCCGAATGAAACATAACTGACGACAAGCATTGTCTAGGGTCCGATTCTGTCACAGATGTGGATGGATATTTCCCGTGTAGACTCACTAAAGCGACTAATTTCCTCCTTCCCAGCTACCCCCTGGGATTGTTTCCATCATAATGTATCATATCTTATACTAATAGCACAAGCCCGCATGAGGTAGATAAATATATGGATATGTATAAAAACAAACCCGACAAATTCGCCGTCCCGAACTGCAGATCGAGCGTGCCGAAGTAACATCTGAAGGATATTCGTGAGAAATAAAAAGGGCTCATGAATAACGAAACCATTCGTGATAATTTTCAATTGTCCATGATGAATGTAACAGTCCTCATGATAAATTGTAACAGCTCCTGATTAATGTAGATTGTTCGGAACAATTAGTTGGTCGAATCGTCATAAATTTCTACCGTTGCTTACGGTAAGATTCTGATACTCGGGCATTAATTTCTGGCAAAAAGCCGACCTCCTCGCGTTGAGAGCATCGGGGCGCGTCAGATTCGTGTCCGGAGGCGACGTCAGGAAGTGGGCATCCTGTAATGGAGAGAGGGATTAATGCACTCATTGTAAACATAAAGATCAATAACATGCTATGCTTGCATGTGCACTACAAATATTTTTAATTATGTTATTACTCACAATCAATGAGAATACAGGAAAGATTGCCAAGAGTGCAACTCTTCACGCTTTGTCAGCGAGTAGAAACAAATGTGAAAATATCTACTTTTGCAGTCGTCCGAATGGGAGATTTAATAGGTCAGCAGAAACATAGAGACGATACCTTGGTTGATCGTGAGGAATTGACGAGATGGAGCATCTTCCACAGCAGCATCTCATCGAGGTGCAGTGAGAGCGGGCAGAGACGGATGCGGAAGACCTGCAAGGTGGGAAGTTAGGGACATAGGGGAAAAGGGGAAATCGAGATAGAATGACGAAAGGAGAGAGATGGAGAGGAAGAAGAGGAGAAGAGAGAAGAGAAGAGGTAGGAGAGGAGGAGAGAGGAATAGACGAAGAGGGAGGAAAAAGGCGATCAAGAAAATAAACCAACATCAAATGAGTCAAAGTGCTTCCTGGGCGTGCAGTTCATCTCGAGCTTGAGGGCAGGGCGAATGGCGAGCGGCGACATGGAGCCTAGGGAGCCCTGGAAAGAGATCCCACTGTCATACCCTTCCCGTCCCCTCTTCTCTCTTTCTGCTTCCTCTCCACTATTCCCTCCACAACCTCCTCATCTTCCCCTCCTACCGTAACCTCTCCTCTCCTCCCCTATACTCCATTTCATCCTCTATCCCCTTCTTCACTCCCCTTCCATTCGCTCTCTTTCCCTCCATGCTGCCACTCTTCCTCCTCCATCCTCCTACTCTCCCCCCTTCCTCTCCCCCTCGATCTCACCTCCTCAATAAGCTGTTCCGCTCTACACGCCAGAACCAGCGTCCGATCAGCCGAGAGGAGTTGGTTGTCGATCTGAAAGCGATGGGTACACCGATATCAACGATCAGCTGAGCTGAAGCTAAATCAATGAGCTGTGAAACATAGAATAGTGCTGGACAGGAATCAATTTCAAGGCTTTCCTATGTTTCACCGAAAATTAATGGACGTGGGCAATTCGGATCATTAAATCAACACTTGACTTCTTTTGCTTTCATGCCAACCTCCACCATCTATTTCCGCTCCTCCACCCCAACCTTCCCAACTCCATACCCCCTTCC
>JACMIG010000394.1:17353-33571 GCA_014805385.1 Levipalatum texanum
CCAGTCCGACTGGTCTCAGACCAGTCCGTCCGATCATCGCGTCTCAAAACGGCCGACTGAACCAGTACACAGACAACATCGGACCGTCCGACGTTTTTTTTGATAGCGGACGCCCCGTCCGCGGACGGTATCGTTTTCACAACTCTACTGACGATCAACTACGTGGAACTACAGTGCAATAAAAAGTGCAAGAAAAATACTAACTGCGATAGAGATTCAATGGGAATCCCACTGTCCTCATTTTCAGCCCACGCACCTCTACAAAACATGGGTAGATATCCCTTCTCGCGCGTTGACAGCGTCCCGAGGCGGATACAGCATCTACAATAATTTTAAATTAGTACAGTATCGGCCAAAAGTATTGGCGCACTTTTTCGTCTCTTCATATCTCGGTGTAGAATGGTCCAATCCGGGTGAAACAAAAAAGCATTTTGCTGCAAATGTTCTCCTGATGACGGCTCTGGGGTCGAAATTGTCGATTTCGGAAATCCATGGGTTGAAATTTGCATATTTCCGTATCGATTTTTTGCACTTTGTGCAATTTCACCGCACCAACACATATGTTGAGGTAAAATTTCAGAAAAATGTGGTAAATGCAGTCCAAGTATACGTGATGTCGTCCAATTTTTTTCAGATTTTTATAAAATTTTCCTATGAGCAGGAAAATTCCCTATGGAATTTTCCTGCTCATTCCCGAAGGAATTCAGCGCCTCTCCTTTGCGTAGGACGTTGATTTCCGGCGCGTCCGGCTGTGTTTTTGATCGAAAAAGGTGCGAAAATCCCCATTTTCGCACCTTTTTCGGGCATTTCTTGCAATTGTTAGTGATAGAAATCAACGTGCTAATCCAAGGAGAGGCGCTGAAAAATAATGAATACGTTTACCTATACTAATTCGAGGTCGCTGAATCCGATTTTCTTGGTTAGAAATGTCCATCTATAAAGCACAAGGAATTACAGTAGATCAACTTTTGGAATAATGTGAATATCGATTTTTGGCATGTTTCGAGATACACGCCCAAAACATATCACATCTTTTTCTCCGTACTTTAAAACATACAAAACCACGTTGAAGCGGTTCCTAGGCCTTAACGTGTGCTTGGGACGATAATCAATCGATAAATTGGCCCTTTCCTTCGGGAATTTTCCTGCTCATAGGAAATTTTTTAAAAATCTAAAAAAATTGGACGACATCACGTATACTTGGACTGCATTTACCACATTTTTCTGTAATTTTACCTCAACATATGTGTTGGTGCGGTGAAATTGCAAAAAGTGCAAAAAATCGATACGGAAGTATGCAAATTTCAACCCATGGATTTCCGAAATCGACAATTTCGACCCCAGAGCCGTCATCAGGAGAACATTTGCAACAAAATGCTTTTTTGTTTCACCCGGATTGGACCATTCTACACCGAGATATGAAGAGACGAAAAAGTGCGCCAATACTTTTGGCCGATACTGTATTTGTTAGTTATAATATTCCATCGGGTATTCCCAAGGGGACACCTACTTCGCGGGGTATTTCTCCTCGGCGAGATCGAACATGAGGGCGTGCCGGTCACTGGCTCTTTCGTGCTCTTCTCCCTGTCCCGGGGCATCTTCTGGAGCAGCATCCTGGAATTGATCAATACATATAAAATCAATAAGTCACTATCTCACCTGTCTCACAACTAACGGGAGCGCCGACTTGTTGAGAATCCAGAAGGGCGTCCACAGCGAAATCGACACAGCTCCACCGCGTGTTTTCCTGAATACAACCAAATGTGATTGGGTCTCGGGGAAAAAAGGGTGGCGGCTACCGTATACCTGGCATTGACAAAGAGTGTTAGGGCGCGGTGATTCTCGTCGACCAGCCTCACGCTCGTCCGCTTATCTTCGCCCATCGACAAGTCCGTAGGCGTGATCGTGAACGGGTACATCTCAATCAACAGAATCATAAAACTATTTTTAGACAAAGTAAAAACGTAATAGTAACATCATTTTACTACCTCACAGAGTCGATCCGTTTCCACGCCAAACGCGAAGGGATGATTTGTGTCCACCTAAAAATTTATTGATTTTTTTTTAGAAATAAACATCTATCGACGAAGAAAATAATAAATGATTCTGTTCGTACCGTGCTAATCTTGAGTGACTTCCCAGCCGGTAGCTCGTAGGCCTTTCCTCCTAGCTTGAACTGGGCGTCGACGGGGAGAAGGGACTGGACGGTGAGGGGAGGGAGGAGGCGGATGGCGTGGCCGGGCAGGGAATCCGCCTCGGGGTACCGCTCACGCCGGATCGACGTGCACAGCCTGTATAGATTAGCAGTCAAACGGAAATTGAAGACATTAAAATTTTGGAATATGTTTCACTCGCTCTTACTGACTACTTCGATTCCAAACTCGGTAATACAACGTTGGGTTCTCCTCCAAAAATCCATTACCTAGAACCGTCCATTATTCATCTTGTTCTATCCGGAGCAATAAACTGGACTAACCAGTACGGACTCTCGCCTCCCGCCTTCCCCTGGGCCAGACACACGGGCGTATCCACGACTTCGCCGGGATTGCGCACCTGCGCGCATGTCAGACGCGCACGCGCACGCAGTGCTGCAAAACGGGGTCATCAATTGTAAAATGATTTTTTTAACCACCAAATTAGCAAAAAAGGATTAAATGACAACGGACACTTCCTCCGCAACGATTTTCCTCCCGCCAGACTAATAGTAAACTCACGCGGTCGCTTTCCTCCGATCTCGGGGAAGACGTCGTATGCGAGGTGGGCATCTTTCAGCGGCACGAACGCCCGCGAACCCGACTCCACGCGGGCAAGAACTGCAGAGGGCGAGAAATCAATATGGACAGCCAATCGATAAGTCGATATTCGATCGCTAATCAACCTCACCTCTGTCCGTATTCTCCTCGTACAGCGAAACAGGATGCGGCAGCTGGTTGTAGACGCGCACGGACGAACAGACCTGAGGATAATTTAATTATTATAACTATTTTCTTATAGAAAAAATGTAATCATAACTAATAAACAATAATAACCTCGATCTGCTTCCTACCGTCCCTCTCCATGCTCACGCGGATGACGATGCGCGCATTCTGCAGCGATGACTGCAAAACAATTCACTTTTTTACAAATTGTATTGGCTTCAAAACAACAGTTCACCGTGTTCCACTCTATGTAATGGTGTTTTTTTGACTTGACACTGTTCCCTTCCCCTTCTCACCTTCTTCCTCTCCTCCCCTTTCTTCCCCTCCACTACGCTCCCTCTCCGCTCTCCCCCTCCTCTCCCCTCTCCTTCCATCGTTCCCTTCCCCCCTCCTCACCTCGAGTGCCTTGACGACTCTAAAGTAGCTTCCGGAAGCATCGACATTAACGGGGCTGCTCTCGTCCCATCCCTTCACCCGCACGATCAACTGCCGTGGAGGCTCGCGCTCCGTCGCCTGGAGACGGAAAATAAAGTATTGTCGGGAACCCATTCCCACGGTGTCTAATGTCTACTGTGGCAGTCAGATGGAAGAGAAACACATTGGCTCTCGATAATACTTCTATTACATTTTCTTCCGATATTATTTACTGTGCTGTACAATTGGACATCCAATCGGCTTTCCCTTTACAAATTCACCATTCACGTGAAACGCAACATAATCATGTCTGATTGTGTAGTGAAGCAAATATGAAGGTAATATTAAAGGTAGTGTTAATTTTGCATTTTAGAGATACTCTCTGGGCCCTCCCTTATTCTACCCTAGTCTGGTATACATGGAATAAACCCAGCATACCGAGTAGAATAGGAGCTTGGTGGGGAACTCGAAGTAGAGGCTGCTGCCGGGAGCCACGCTCTGCCATCGCACTGCCGACTTTCGCTGCTCCGTCCGAGCGGTGAGAACCTGAGCATCATTTCATATCGATCGATGAGACAAACGCAGTAACGAGCTCGTGTCATGCAACTGCTCTTACTTCATTTGGCGACAGCTGCCCAAGACATAATGATTCAAATAACACTTCCGTGAAACACAAATCGGCATGGAAAGAGACCGTCGATTTGTGTTTCACGAAAAAGATAATGAAAAAGTGCAAGACCACTAATTAATTTTGATGACGTACCTAGTAAGATAACTTTTCAAACCTCATCGACAGACGTCGTAAACGTGAGCAAGCCCTCGGTGCTGTTCTTGAGGACATAGGCCATGTGGTGGACGGCCCCACCCACGCCGCCTCCTCTGAAAATAAAAGTTTAAAACTAATACGCTCAAAATCAGCAATAAATCAATATCCGGGCAAATCAATTCGCTCCTACCTGTAGACCTTCTGCCGAAGACTCTCTTGCACTGCGGGGAGGCGCTGTTGCAGGGAAAGTAGCTGCAAGTATAAGATATTGCCAATTTTTTTAAAATTAAAATGGTCAAAATAAAATTCGAGCAACTTTCATTGTCTGTGCGAGGCCATTTCGAACATTGGGAAATCTTTCATGTAGCCATGGAATTACATAATAGATGCTCGGAACGAATATTTTCTATCAGGCGCAAAGTTATAAATATTGTACCTGTGATATCAACTGCTCTGACACGGTGATGTCGAGGGTCGACTTCGATCCTGAAGTTGAACAAATTTACTAGTTTGGACCTTGGGAAAGTCAGTGTAAACGATACGCTGTACCCAATATGTATAAAGCAAGTATACCATGAAATATATCAATCATAGTCTGAAAATCTGGATTCAAATCGGCATTCTGTGAAGCACATTTCGGAATTAAAATATCCGCAATAAACATTATAATTATGTTATTCCCGCACCTGCCCGGAGCTCGACGCTCGTATTCGTGTCTTTGCGATTGGAGTTGAGATGGATGACGTGCCAGTCCTCCAGCAGTGGTTCCCATCCGAACAGACTCTGAGGAGCGGGAAATTTATCGAACATCTTCAAAGATTTATACCTGGTTGAAGTAGTCCGCCGAAACGCGAAATGAGCCACGCAGCTTGTCAGTGTCTCGCTCCAGAGACAGCTCTGAAATATGTTACCTTTTTGCAAATCAAAAACATATTCAGTCGACCTGGGCATTTTTGATTAAAAAAATTCTTGTTTGAACCAGAAAAACTATTTTTTCAGACCACAAATCTTCATCACTTATCGATCCAGCTCACGTAAAGTGAGTCAATAAGAGCGGTTGCGCACATCATGCCTTGGTATCTTACCGTAGGTGGATACTCGGAAAAGGGGTAGGCTGGCGCCGTTGAGTTCGTCCTGCAGCCACACGTGGGCCTGTTCGCACTTCAACGAAACCACACCGAGCGCGAGGCCTGCAAATTAGATAATTTTTTTATTTTTTAGCACTTCAAAATTCGCTTCAGCGTTTTCAATTTGTAATTTTGTAGTGTGTTCCAAGTCAGTTGTAAAAACCTGGATTGGTTGGTAAATGAATCATGGTCATTTATTGCAGCTTGAAACACAATTCGAAGGGAATTAGTAACTCCAGTCCTGCGAAACAAATGTGTTTCAAAATGCAATAAATGCCAATTACCACGCCACATAGTGATCTGGAGTCCAGTTCCGATACAAAAGAAGAAATATACAATAAACATGTAGCCAAACAAGCAGTTACTTTCAAAAACGAAGAAAAATGGTTTAACAGCAATACAAAAACCAAATAAATGAATATAAAAACATTCACCGGGATCGATGGGCTTAGTGAAGAGACTTCGCTGTTGTGTCGTCGCAAAGGTTCCGTAGCCCGTGGAAATGTCCCTCAGTGCGCCGACGTCGTGGTGCGACAGCTTGCAGATCAAACCTTCCAGCTGCGCCTAGAAAACCGATAATCGATTTATTATTACAAAAATGATATTTATTAATCGATAATCGAGATTTCCGAGAAAAATGACAATTATCTAGAATATTCTAAACCTGAATCATGAGTCGGGGCGGTACGAGGATGGGGAGCCCCTTGTTGTGGGACAAATCTCGCGCCATCACGACTCCCAGCGTGGCACTGAATTCGTTGGAGAAGACGGCTCGAGGGGCGCGGGATGAGGACGAGAGGGGGCACCACGCCAGTGACATGTCCTGAAGGAATGCTGTACATTTTATTTGTTTTCCGACAAGGCATCACAGGTACCATTGTCCGAGTCTCTACTCAACCGCCATTAGAGGAGTTCGCGAAACATATCCGATCTTTCATGTTTCGCTGCGCCCAAAAAAATCCACATGCTTACGGTTAGACACTGTAAGGGTATAGCCCTACGCACGCGTGAGACATCCCTGAAGGGGCACGGGAACGGAAACTACTGTCAAGCAATCTATTTGTAAGCTATTTTTGTTATAATTCAAGCGCGAAACTCACCTTCATTATCAGAGTCTCCACTCATCGGTTATTAGTCATGCTCGTGAAACATATCCAATCTGTTTGTTATGATAGGACAGCCCAGAGAGGACCCAGATTCCCCGGCTAACAAGAATTGGCCGGCAAGGCTAGGGAACCGGGTATTGTATTTCGTGCTCACGATGCGGGGAGTACCATTGTCCCCGTCTCTTCTCATCAATGAAAGGGCGCGTGAAACAGAACTACTTTCTGACTACGAAGTCAATCTGCATTCTATTATTCCACAATCCCACCGATAGGCACAGAGAAGATTACGGTAGCCCTAAATCCACACACGCCAGTGACACGCTCTGCGATATCGGAAGAAAAGGGAGATGAAGCATATTGTCGCAGTTCGCAGACCAAGGTCAGGATAGTAACGTTTATAGATTTATTGTTTTTTTTCTTCGAAAGAAGGCTAATCATTGCTCGAGTCTCTTCTAATCGGCCATTAGCAGAGGTTGTGAAACATATTCGATCTTTAATTTTTCAGAGTAGTAATCAGCCTTGAATCACGCCTTAGGATGTTCATGGGCCGAAATTCAACTGGGTCATTGTTTTGGTAATCCTGAAGAGAATATCAAGAAAACATTGCCCTCTCCTCGATTATATTTCGAGTTCGTGAAACGCACGTGATTTAAGGTGTTATATCTGTATCTTCTCGGAAGACAACAATATGTGTTCGTTCGGGAGTTTTCCCACAAGCTACCGTAATTCCCAACCTGTATCTCGAGCGTCGCATTGACGTTTCCTCCGTGCTCCGTCATCTGGATGACGGTGTTGGTCTTGGCGATGAGGGCAAGGGAATCGGGCACAAACGGAGACTCCGGCACGATCAACTCCGAATTTCGAATCGTCACCTGTAGCAAATACTGTATCCAATGGCAGCGGCTGAAAAAATATATAATTTTCAGGACCAAAGGCTCCTCTATCGAGTAATCTGCATCACCATCCATTACAATCTATTTTGTGAAACAGGAATAAAATGAGTAATATTGTTTTCAAAGCAGCAATAAATCTCTCTGAAAGCGGTGTGGTCATCAGGCTAGCTCCCAGGCAGAGAAGGAGAAGGGGTAGGGGGGAATGAACCTTGATGGAATTGGGTGGTCCTGGCGGGGGGACGACGAGGGCGGCAGCGCGTCCAATCACACCAGCGCCCAGCGAGCGAGCCGAGTCCGGAGGCGCCGGAGCTAGAACTTGGTGGTGCAAAAAAATTTCCGATAGCTTTCCTTTAGGTAGAAAAATAGAGATAAAAAATAAAATGAGCGGCGGGAAACTAACGCATTTGATGCGGCGAAATGAGGATGAAATCCTTGATGTCGTTGAGGAAATCGGGCAGGACGACGATGCGAGCGTTCATGAGGACAACTGCAAAGAGAGCAGGTCTAATCCAGTAAAACTCCCGTGATGTTGTAAGATAAGTGCGTCGAAGAAAAGTTGACGCAAACGCCGTGTAGTAAACGTCGTCGTACTGCGGACTACCGTAGTAAGCATACGTCGTCGTTTACTACATCATAAACGAACCAGTCAGAATGGGCGATTCGTCCTTGCGCAGCATGAGATGAGCTTCGCCCATCAGTCTGAATATCGCGTGCAATTTTTCTCCTAAATAAAGCTTCCGAATCATCTACGATAGTCTCCTCCAGTCAATTTCCTCTCAATTTGAAACAGAACACAAGAAGCAGTATTCAGGCACGAAGTATCTCTAACAATTCCTCAGTGGGGATGCGCTCATAGGGGTTCGGGATAGGAATTCCCCATAGTAAATGTTCGTTTAATTTTTATAGAATCACATCTATTACGCATCAAAAATTATATTGTTCAGACACATTTCTGTCGGGCTGAAACATAAAGTCGCTATCAGCGCCAATAGGCTTAATTTCGCCCCTCGCTACTGCGTTTATCTCATAGGATATCAAAATAGGCTTACTTGCAGTTATCCTCGTCGAGAGGCGCCAGCACGGGTCCGTACTCCTCTCGCAGCGACCGAGAATCTCGCCGATCCAAAATTCGCGCCTAAAAAGAAGATAGTCGCTTATGTTTCAGGCAGATTCACATTTATGCTTGGAATACTGTACAGCAATCAAGCTAGGTAGTCTCCCAAAATCAAAACATAAACTTCGTTCAAAAAGTACCTTTGCCGGCAAGCCAAACTTGCAATGCTTTCTTCCGTTTTCTCTAACCAGTAAGGAAAGACGTGTTCAACGAAGAGAGCAGAGTCGCATACGGAACGATAGATTATAAGCGTTTGGAACTCATAATATATCTCTGCACATTGATGCAGAGAAAAAAAACATGACCCACCTTTTCCCCCTCAATAATTGTCCCTTGACTCTGTCCCTTCTCACCTTCTCGCAGATGAGATCAATCTCCGCCTGCCCGTCCACGTAGACATCGAAGGAGAGGCGAGCCTGAAAATTATAATGGTGATCTACTCCACAAACATGACTGAATTTCGCACCCATTGACATCAATGCAGCTGCATTATCAGTCAGGTTTATGTTTCATCAATTCTCTAAACGTCTCCTATAATTGTTCGGTGGATAACAGTTTGTGAAATAGTTCAAATAAGAATAAATAAATATATCAAGTCAATAAATCGATCAACGGAGATTATATCCCCACCTGGACGTAGTGAATAGTGGCGAGGGGCGCGTGGAGGGCGGCATCGATAGCACCAACGCCAATGGAAACGTCCGCCACCACCTGAAGAGGGCGATGACCAGATAAGCAGAGCATCGAACGGGCCAAGCTCCTCCGCTTCGAATCATGCTACTGTGTTTATCATGTTTGCACACGACAACAACATGGAATTCTCATATTTGTTAGCATTTGACCGTAATTATAATAGTACTTCAAATTAGAGGAATTTGCTGTATTTGGTGTGGTTTCTTATAGGTGTAAAAAAGTGAAGTCCGATCAACTTTAACTGTAACATCCATTCTTATACAGACTGTGAAACACACAATCACCGCGTTACCAAAAGTTAAGCCCCTCGATTTCGTTTGACCAACGAATTGTCCCTTTATGAATCTAAATAATCTCACCTCTTCCAACAACAACCGCACCGACAGCGTGGCATACTTCTTGTCCGAGCCCACTTCCTGCATAGAAATAAAAAAAGATTCCAATTTTGTATTATTTTGTATTCAAAAACAAAACAGTGAGACCATAAAATCTGGTTGATATTGTCTAATAAGCTCAGCAAGAAACATAGAACTCGCTGGTAGGATGAGCTACCCCCTCCGACTCACACAGCTCATGATGGGCTTGTTCAGGATCTCGACGGGGATCGTCTCCGGGGCAGGTATCAGGGGCTCCCCGAGGTTCAGCTCCAGGAATCTGAAGAGGATGGGGCAAATAGTGCGGGGTATGAATCGATATTGGCTCTAATTATAAATGATACGAAACTCATTCGAAAGAGTGAAACCCAATATAGGAATTCTCGGATGCTGGAAAAATATACAGCGCGCAGCCTCGGCGCACTGCAATTGCGCTTACCCTCGAAGGAGGCAGAAGAATCGCGATGTCATGTCCCATCGGAAGCAGCGCATCGTGATGAGGAACGACTGGTCGGGGACTGAAAGCAAGACCAAGGGATTGTATGTTTCAGAATAGAGGCAATTCGCTCGGATTCGAAATTCACCAATTGGTGCCTCTTACTACTTCCACGAATATAATTAATAAAAGAAGTTAAAGGCCAGTGAGTTTTCGAAGTGATAATCCTCGACATGGAGAGCACGCACCAATTTCCACTTATTCTGATTGTGAAGATATATGAATTTGAATCCCACTTGGTGGGGTTACCAAAATATGTAATCCAAAAAAATGAAACTGACTGGCATGACTCTGCTCGTTGCTGAGATTGCGAAGGGACGTCACTTCAATGTCGAGTGGAACGGAAAAGGCCTCCGTCGCATCGCCGCGCACCAGGAAAGACGAAAAGTCGAGCAGATCGGGCAGGGAGCGATTCTGGAAATATAGGAATATTTCACGATGTTCACGAGGAGACTTCAACGGAATTGAAATTTAAAATTTGAGACGGCATTTTGCCATCACATGAAACATATCTGTACATTTCCTCCATATAAATAAACACTCAACCTTTTCCGTGGCATCCATCCTGAGTGCCTCTCGTAGGCGTACTTGTTTCAGGCAGATGGCCATGCGGTCGAGGAGGCAGTCGACGCCCTCCACTCCTTCCCTCTCCAGTGCAAGTTCATCGATGATCGTCGCCAGTTCAGAAGCCCGTTCGAGGTAGTTCTTGATCGAGAGACCTGCAAAGGCCTCATCAAAACGATTAGTCAGAATCTAACAAAATGATTTTTAATAAAACAAAATATCGGAAGCATAATCACATTTATTTGAGAGAAAGAACTAATTTTTTAGCTTTACCATTAGCAGTGAGAAGCAATGCCCGATCTCCTTCGTAGCTGCGAGGCAGCAGAATATCCGCCCGTCCCGGCAACTTCATGTCCACGAGAACGCGCGCCCGCGCCGTTTCTTCGATCTGGAACAATCGATAAGATAAATGCCGTAGCGATGACCCCCGCCCACAGCACTGCGATACTGCATTTATCTCACTCGTCAGCCGTTTGGTGCGATACGCGCAGACAAATAGATCACATGGGATAAACACCGTTACAAGGACACCGCCCACTTTGCACTTCGCTACTGTGTGTATTTCAACCGCTAATAATATCACATTATTTAACCGATCACCAACTCTATAAAATCATAGCACTTACTCACAATCAGGTCGGTGTTTTCATTGCCAGTGAAACATAACTAATTCGCTTGAAATAATTTGTATTACGTAAAAACATTGTTTTGCGATGAATGAACTTATGCACTTATCTCAGCCGTTCGATGAGACAAGCGCAGTAAACTAGATCCCATGAGATAAATGCAGCAACGACGACTTCGTACTTCGCCTGTTTCGATCGTTATTCATTCAAATATTTGCACTCACAAAATGGAAGAAAATCATCTGCCCATAATCAGATTGATTTTTCCCGGGCCAGTGAAACGTAACAATTCACTTGAAAAATTAAGATTCCGCGGAGAACACAGCGGTGTTGATTATTGCATTTATTTCGACTGTTAGGAGCGATAAACACAGTAAAATAGATCCCATGAGATAAATGCAGCAGCGAGGACCTCGCCTCCTCCATACAGCGTCTATCTCAACGGTTTACTTCCCATCATCATACCTTCGTAGCCTTGCTCTTCGTTACGAGATCCTGGAGCTCCGCGAATTGACACCAAAAGTCCATGAAGGCACAGAGGAATCTAAAAAGTCCAAAATTCAATATGCCAAAACTTCGATCGATGCCTCAAAAAATAGAAAATATTATTACGGTACCTGTGTGTATGAGCGTACAGTAACCGACTGCCCTCGCCCGTCTCCAGTCCCACCTTCATGTCGCACTCGTCCCGATGACCAGGGGCGTACCTGAAATTGGACATTGATAATTTCCTCAAGATAATCCCATTTCATTATTTCCTGTTTGCTTAGCTGATTTGTGTACAGGCGATTTGTTCCGGGTATTGAGTCAGTTTGTACGATGTCCGTATTTATTGCTCTATGAAACATACAGCTCCAGTCCCTCCAATATCCTCATACCCCTTTCTTTGCCGCTCCGGATAGCTTCCTAGGGGAGCATGTTTTCCGAAATCACAGCAGCGTACGTTTTGGAGCATCTTGCTCATTTGTTCGTCACCCATTTGTGTATTTTTGCCAAGAAGAGCTGCCCGACATATTGAGTCAGTTGCTAAGATGTCCGAATTCGTTGCCCTTTGAAACATACAACTCCAATCCCTCCGACGCCCTCATCTCTCTGATTCCCATCTCCTTTCTTTGTCCTCGCCGCAACTTCCGAGGGGAGCAACTGACGTGGCAGGGGAATTAGCACATCCCACGCAGCTTCTCTCGCAGCCAAGTGTTCCGCCGAGGGTGAGAGAGGGAGAGACCGAGCCCAATAATGGAACATCCGGATCGACCAAGCATCGAGGGTGCTTTTCGCTAGCAACATCTTGGGTCCCCAAATGTGTTTCAAAAATATATCAAACAGACTTCGTATTTATTGTTAGTAGATTTTAGTAGAGATTTTTTTCAGTAGATTTTAGTTTGTTTAGTAGATCAAACTGATTGCGTCTTTTTTATTAGAGAAGATTCAGAATTTTGTGACATACCTCCGCAATCAAAAGATTGTTTTCGTCTTGGTACTCTATGCAGAATGACGAGAAATGATACCACGACCACGCTACATCCGTTGGCATAACCCACTCATCAAACAAAAAATGCCAACCGGAATCCAGAGAACATCCGGTGTTTTCTGTTGCGTTCAAATTGCAAACACGTCAAACTAAAAAATTCTGCTCAAATACGTCTTTTGTCTCCCACACTTTGATTTGATACATGCCAACAATACTAGTTATTTATATTCGGCGCAAATTCAGCGGTATTTTTTTAACGAATCAATCCCCTCGTCACCATAATTCCGATCTCTCACGCTTCCTTGTCACGTCTTTCATTTACCGTTCAACCGAGGCAGAGTGAATCCTTGCGAATCCTCCACCTTTCCCTTCATCCTTCCATTCATTTTCTCATGGCGTGGTCGACCATGCGAGTGAGGATTCCAATAATAGCAGAGAAATACCTGAATCCGTGCGTAATTCACACTCGTATGAATCGCGCGATTTCCGGGAAAACCAAGGGGGTCGGGGTCAAAAACAGGATGCATTTTTATCCCATCTGTGTACTCTCTGCGTCTCTTACTGACGTGTGTTCTATCCTTGGAAAATTCCATGATCGGTACTGGGATACTCTCGTCGCTGACGTTTGTGTGACTATGCATCTCGATTGCTGTTGCAAGGTTCTCTGCATTGTGAGAACGTTCAATATTATGTAAGAAGCTGTGGGAGCGTGCATGAACACGCTTCCACAGCGGGTGATACCGACTTTAGTGAAGAGAGAACAATCCGTCCGGAACGCAATATTTGACGCATACGATATAATCGATAATATCCCTTGACGTTGATATATCCCGGGGACACTGTTCCCGGTGTATAGGAAGCTCATATTGTGTCAGGGTCTCTCACTTCTGATGGTCCCTCATCACAAATCGCTCGAGAAAAAGGGATTGACGCCATAGTAGCCACCCCGGAATTCATCGGCCAGTCCTAATTGAGGATGCGCAACGGAGTGAGACGCAGAGAAACAAAAGGCCAGGAATAGTGCCTCAATCCCCGTCTGGTAGTCCAGTGGATCCATCTCTTGAATAGAGAGTCCATGGATGAGGGGAGGGAGGCGGTATATTAATGAGCACGGAGAATCTCCCATGACGCACGACGTGGTTGTTTGTTTCTCTGCACAGACAGGGAAGCAATCGCAATCTGTTGCAGCCGACAAAAGGTTATAGCATGACCACCTCGACGGAGCTCGCAATCGTCATCAATACTATTCAAAACCCGATCGAAGCATACTTTGAACATCACTTGCATTATTTCGCGACAAGGTTGCACGGATCAGGTTAATTTCCAAGTACCAGCACCTCTACCACTTTCCCACCAGAACGGTTCGCAAAGCGTCCAACGCGTGGAAACTAGATTAGAAAACGGTCGGGAAAGAAATGCGAGCTAACAATAAGAACAAAAACTCACTTGATGAGCCGGACTCGTGTTCGATCCCCTGGATTCTCGCCTTGTAGGATAAGGCGCGTGTCGTAGAGGGCGCTGGAAAAACAATGAGATCAGACTAAACTTGACAGAATGCCAAATCCGTCTCCAAACCACTGTATTGGGGGAATGAGGTACCTGAAGACAGGTGATCGATCGAGTATCCGCAGCCCTCCAAAGGAAGCATCGACGCGCAGTGCTTCCCGACGATCTTCTCCTTCTCGGAGCTGCATAGAAATTTTTGGGGATCTAACGCGGTCGTGTCGTATAAACGATTCCAATTCGTTTCATTTCTAAACGTTGAAACATACTTGAGCAAATGCACTGAACGGAAGTACAAAGTAGTTCATGCATGTTTCAACGCTGGACAACGTAGTGAAATGTGTGAGAGCACAGATTTCACCTTTCGTCGCCTGATAGCACGCTATTTCCGAGTTTCTTGAAGTGCGTGATATTTCTGCTATGAAGGCAGTCTAATTGTAATTGTAACAGCTAATTGACGTGTACGTTTCAGCGCTCAACAAAGCAGGGACTTGAAGTAACAGTCGTAATTTTGGGTGGGTGCATTTTTGAGAAATTTGCGAGAAAGATTATCGCTCTCGCGTTTCTATCATGGAGATTACTTCCATCTTCAAAAAATATTTAGGATGTCACAATACTTCTATTTACTTGTAGCGTATTTTGAACGATACGAGCAGTTTTGGTATGAAGTCACCCTAATTGGAACGGCTCATTAACGAGTACGCTTCAACGCTCAACCAAACATCGGATTGAATCACGGGCGCGATGCCATCTCGGTGTCTTATGCCACACTATCACCTTTTAGCCACGTACCTTGGTGAGTACTTCCATCTCGTCAAAGAGCAGGGATCCCAGTCGGTACTCTCCACTCGGGTACTCCATGTGGACGGCGAGTGAGTGCATTCGAAGAGTTGCCGCGATACGGGACTCCGCTGGAAATTGGAGCTGGTCATTGTTATCCAAGAGCTCATTCAATCAATCCACCTGTAGTAATTTTCGCGCTAATAATTTGCTGGTGATAATTTTCCAGGTAGGGCGCCTTCAACAGTATTTTTTCTGCTTGTCTGCATGCGAGGGTGACAATGAGTTGTGACTACGAAATGTGATCATTACATGGAGAAGTTACCCATTCTTTCTCGTACAGGTAAGCAGCTGAAGTGCCCCAACCATTCTTTCTACTCTAATGTGGTCCTAATACCCGGGACCCTTTCACGCTAAAAGGAGGCGCCAGGCACTCCGAGCAGGAGTAAACTACGAGAAAATGAAGGGTGCCGCACCCTTCATTTTTTCACCCTGGGTGCGTGATGATGTCCTAATCCACATTATGTAATCTGGAGCACTCAGGCTGAGGAGGACCTGAGGAACGGCTGGAAACGTGGGTCCAATATTCTGAAGATGAAATCGGCCGCCAAATCTCAAGCAATTCTCACTGCGCCTAGCAATGACGGTGAATGGGTGATAAAACCTCGTACAAACGTGTCGAGATGAAATTGTAGGTACAATTTTGAAATGTGCAATAACGAAAGATAAGAAGAAAATAAAAATAAAACAAATAGAGAAAGTACGTCCGTACCTTTCTGCTTCGCCCTCCCCTTCTCCTCTTCGTGCTCCGGATCGCCACCGCATAAGCCTGGAAGCATTCGAATACCCCTAGTTTGGACTCCCATCACAATTGATCTCAAGCTTTTTCACGCCGAGGTTAGCGGCAATAGAAAGGGAGAGAGGAAACTTACCAGCCATGTCCATGAGGGCCATCCACGTCCGTCGATTCATACCGACTTCGACGCGCGACACGTCCACTTCCACCACGACGTTCTTCTGGAAAATCATGGGATTTTTCGTTGCAGTTCCCTTGAGCTATCAAAACGTGATTTTTAAAGCTATCATATTAGCGTCACTTGAAACGTAGATATAATAACTCAAATAAACTATTGCCACAACTCATAATGACCTCATTACGAAATCTTTAACCACAATGTCCCTCTACTTTATTAGCTTTTCACCCATCACTGATACCAAAATCAATCCTGTCCATTTCCTGTGGTCTTCTCCCACATCCCCCCCCCCTTCACCAGGAACGGATTAACGGAAAACATTTATTACAGGAACGCTAAATGGCTATTCTGGACTTCCCGTCCTGAAGCAGGGAATCCATCACATACAGTTCACCCCCC
>JACMIG010000395.1:0-16526 GCA_014805385.1 Levipalatum texanum
GGGGGTGGGGGGAGGGGGGAGGTCCCTGCCTGCATTCCGTGGAGGTGGGCGGACCAGCTCTTCTTTCCCAGTAACTGGGCAGTTTTCCACACGGGGCGGTGGATCTTCTGGGTGAGAATGGCTTTGGATGCGGCGACGATAACGAATCGACCGCCTTCGCCGACCAGCATCATCTGGCTGTTGTGCAGTTCGACTGCAACCTCCCTCCCTCTCCCTCTCCCTCTTCCCTCACTGTTCCACTGCGTGGAGAGAACGTCGTCCTGTGTTGCCTGTGATATTCCCTGGAGGGCGTCGGCGTGAATCTCCATCGAGTGTTCGCAGTGAGCAACCTAAAATGGCCAATCATCCAATCTCATAACAACCATTCCCTCATATCTGCTTTTGTAACGAAAATGATCATAGCGACAACCCGTTCTTGGACGTGAATTGTGCTTGTTCCTTCCCCCTTCCCCCAACCTTCTTGGTCTCGGCCTCTTCGATGAGTCTCTCGAGTAGATCAGTCTTGTCGTCGTTGTCTTCCTCCTCCTCCCTCCTCTCATGACTCCTCTTCTTCCCCTTCTCCTTCTTCTCCTCCTTCTCCTCCCTCTCTTCGATGTTTCTGTGGTGGTGGGCGAGCATCGATCGAACGAGTTGCGCCCTCCGCGCCCCTTCAGCAATGGCCAGGAAGATGTCTCGTTGAGCGGCCGTCCACGAGAGACGAAGGTCGTTGACTGATACTCCATCATTCTTGCCTCCCTCCTCGCACTCACCGTCGACCTTCCTCTGTGCCTCTTGGATCGGTCCGTGAGCATCAACGGTGAGTGAAACTTGTGTGAATGATAGTAGTGGCCGTAGGGACGGTGGTAGTTTGCCGGGTGATGGGGGTGTCTCTGCCCCCAGTACAACGAGCTGAGTCTCCCCGAGGGTGGTCGAGATCAAGTCCAATTTCCATCGGTAGAGACGACGACGGCGCAGCTTCTCAACACCCACAATTAGATTGATTCTCAAATCATATTCCAAATACTATTTTAGAGCTTACACTCCATGAACATTTGTGATAAATCCATCGAATACCATAATAATCACGTTGTGAATGTGTTTGTTGCACCTATAACGTCACCGCTTTAATTACACAAGTTTGAGGTGCGATTACACTTTATTTTCACTTTCACTCCGCCTCACTCCTATGACGTCTCGCCGGTTTAATTACCCAAGTTCGGGAAAAATATAATTGCGAGTACCTCATCGTGAGGGGCAAGGAGAGTCTGCTTCAGCACTGCCGACAACCCGAATTGCTCGCACGTCAGGCGAAGGCCCTGCAGGGGGAGGGCCAATGGAGAGGGGATCGACTATTGTATCCACCTCTTCCGAAGACTTCGACATCATGTACTGTATTTGGAATTGGGGCAGTCGGATCTGTATCTGCGCATTCCTGTGGGAGGAGGTAGAGATAGAGAAATGGGAAAGTACTGGAAGTGTTTGGTGAACTGCTTCTTGTGGAAGGGCGGAATTCCGAAGACTGGTCCTCTGCGAGTATTGCCGTTGAGGCGAGATATCGTCTTCTGAAAGGGCCTCCACTCACACAACACGAATATCCCCATGTACCAAGAGGAGATCGAGGCAACGGACGCAGTTGGCATATAAAAGGATCTGAGAAGGGAGATGCTTATGAGGGGAGGGGAGGGAACGAACCTTTGGTTCTTTTCCCTCTTCTCCGTGAACAATCAGATCCAGCGACACGTCCACTCCATCAGAACGGAACGAACGATACGAATCGTGAGACTGAAGAGAGGGAGGAGAGGGAGGAGGAGGGGGGCCTTACGAGGGCAGAGTGTGGCAGATTGGCATCAGTGCACAACTCAACTGCGTGGTGGTCGTAGGCTTCGCCGCGGCAGATCCACTTCGTTAATACTCTCAGATTCTGATGAGGCAGCGAGAGAAGACAGACGTTGTCGTAGCGAGAGGCCGTGCGGAGGCGAACATCCAGGGAGGAAGACACCTTGATCTCACCTGAGGAGGGAAGGGATGGAGGGGAAGAGAGGGAGGGACCGACCATGTGTCCACTCGAGACCCCACTCAGTCCACTCCCATTCGAGGGACTCAGAGGAATTGTAGGGATCGAGGGAGGCGAGCATCGAAGTTACCACGCGACGAGAAGACCAAAGGAGACGGCCATGGAGGAGGAATCTGGAGGGAGAGGAGAGGGGAAGAGGAGGAGGACGGACCTCATCTTGTCCCAGAAGGGAAGGAGAGGCGAGGGATCCCTGGAGGGAGTGCTTATGTTGTTCCACTGGAGAGATGTCATGGCAAGGGCGGGCTCCCAGCAGGGACCGTAGTTGACGACAAAGTCGTCACATTCTGGAGCGGGCGGAGGGTGAAGGAGGGGAGGAGGGGAAGACATACCGGCCTGCATGTCGTAGAAGAACTTGAGGGGATTGATATTGCGACGAATTGGGATGGAGAGCCACGGGGGAGGCAACTGCACCGTCTTCTCCCTATGCAATGGACACTTGATGGGAGGCTCCGCCAGTCCTCACCGCAGGCTCCTCCCTCCGTGGGAGAGACGCTCGGCTGCCACCACCTCACCGAACATGTACAGATTGCGAGTGACTCTGTAAAGGGAGAGGAGAGGGAGAGGAAGGGAGTAGTACCCGTAGGGCAGAGGGTAGTCCCTCAGCTGGAGCACCCACTCCTCCACTGACACCTGCACTTGACGACCCCACAACGTCGTCCACTCCACGCCTTCCGGCAGACTCCTGAAGTGGATGTGGACAGGAGGGGGAGGGGGGAGACAGCGTACGCGACGGGGTCGAGTTTCTGTAGGAGTACAGTGCACTCCTCGTCCCTCCGCATACTCTCGTCAGCCATGGCACTGAATACCGTAGAGGGAATCACGGACTGGTTACCGTATCTCGAGTCTCCTCCACGAACTCTTGAATAGAGGCGTGGTGTTCTCTCCGAGTTGCTTGTATCTGTGCACGAAGATGCTCGAATTCTTCTCCAGTAGCGAGGCATACAATTCCTCGATCTTTGCCTCTGCAAGGAGATATTGGAGAGAAGAAGAGGGAAAGGGAAGGGGGGAAGAGACGTGATAGGAAGGTGCCGTTCTTGGTTAGCGAGGAGATCTTGTCCACGAGTGTCTGTCGTCGTCGTTCCCTCTCGAAGACCTGCAGGGAGAGCTCCTCCCTCCCTTCATCCTCTTTCCTCCTCAACCTCGTCCTCCCTGAGTTCATGGCTGTTCTGTAGTCTCCTCTCGAATGGATCGTCCTCCATCTCGAATGTGGCCTCTTGTACGAGTAGATGGAAGTCGGCAGGGAGAGGTGGATCGGAGGGGCGGCCAGCCCTCTTCCCTCCCATCACTCCAATCCACTTCACTACTGTGATCAACTCGTCCCATGCAGCAGCGAAGTTAAAGTCGAAGGGGAGGAGGAAGCGGAGGGACTCCGCAGTCCACGACCACACCTCCAAGGGGAGGGTGGAGGGGAAGTGAGGGGGAAGGGAAGACCTTGTTGGAGGGAGTGACGAGTCCTTCGGTGGCTGCCCTCGACGAGTCCATGGCGAGGTCCGAGAGACGGCGATTGATTACGACGTCCTGAGGGAGGGAGTGGAGGGAAGGGGGGAGAAGGGCAGACCTTGAGGGAGAGGATGGAGAAGCCGTCGAAGGAGACTTCGGGGGTGGGAGATAGAAGAATGATCTCGCCATCCTTCTTCACTTCCAACTGCATCACTGGGGAAGTCCACGACATACTGGAGAATGCCCTCATCCTCTAGCAATGTGCCAACTCACAGATGGAAATCCTCGAGCTCCAAATCGACTTGGACACTCTCTTTGGCGACAACGTTGATGGAGAATGGAGAGGAGGGGGAGGAGGGGGAGGAGGGGGTGGATGAGGGGGAGAAGGCACTGATGGAAGTGTGGATGGAGGGGGAGGGGGAATGGAGATACCTCGCGGTGGTCCTTGCAACATGTAGTGCGAGAGTGTGGAGGAGGGGCGACCAAGCGATGAAGAGGGAAGAGTTCGCTTCCACTTTCACATTCCCTCCATCCACTCGAACGTCCAACGATGTCGCGTACGCATTCTGAACACCACCAATATATTATTTCATAATTAATTCTAAATGTGTTAGAAAAACTATAACAACGTACGAGTGCGTATGTCCTCTGTGCGAAAGTCTCCTTCCTCGAATTCTTCCTCTTCTCGTCGTCCACTTTCTGCTTCCACGACCTGGGGCGAGAGGATGGAGGGAGGGGGGGGCATCAACCTGCACGCTCCTTCCTCCTTCCATGGGGTCATCACCGTCTTCTTGGCCATGAATATTTCGTCGAGGATCATGCCTTCCTTCTTCAGTGGGGCAGTGACAACGCGTAGCTCAGCTGCGGAGAAGCTGCGGGAGGAGGGGGAGGCCTTCACCGTCAGCTGAAGGGAGAGGGTGGAGGGCGGGAGGGAGGGAGAGATACCTGCTGGACAGAGGCTGCCATCGCCGTCGCCCCTCTCGCATTCACAATCAACACGGCGTTCTTGATGGTGGCCTCGACAGTGAGGGCGCGTCGCCTGGCAATGAGTGGTTGAATGGTGGAAGGGAGGAAGGAGAGTACCCTTCTGTAGGTGGAATCCCCTCCCTCTGACTCTGTAGCTGCTTGAGTTGAGTGAGTAGTTCATCGCTCCACTCTGCCTTGCAGTTGTCGGCGGCAGCGATAACTCGAATACTCGGCCCCTCCATCTCCACCTGTCAGAGGGGCCTCTCCAGTGGGGGGAGAGGGTAGAGTACCTGTAGAATGGCAGTCCCGATGCAGAGGAGATCTCCCCACTCGTGGACTCCCGTCCGAGGGGGGCGGCCGCGTGAATTGACCCACAGCTCGTCCACTGCCACCTCGATGGAGGCGGGCGAGTGAGTCTTCGTCAGATGGAAGAGTTTGCAGACCAGTGTCCATTGCTTCCCGTCGAGGGAGATGATCGACGAGTCGACGTGGGAGATCTCCATCAGCAGAGACAAGGACGAGGCCCTAGGAAGGAGAGATGGAATGGCCCCTCCCTCCACTCACTTCTCTTCTCTCCCATTCCAGAGGCGGGGACGAAGGAAGGATGATGCATGGGCCCTCCACCCGAGACAGTCCCCGACGGGGAGGACGAGGGAGATTCCCCCCGTCCACACTCGCACCTCCCACCTCCCCTCTGACCTCGCCGCTGAGAGGGAAACGGAGGCTGTGCGGGCAGAGAACCTCTTCCCGCTCTCCTCCATGGCACAGTCGGCCCCCACCACGGAGAAGGACTCCCCTCGGGTGGAGACACAGCAACGACCAGTCGACAGAACAAGCTGCCGACTCAACAGGGGACAGTCGAGGGGGGGAAGGGGCCACACCTCGTCCCTTCCACCACAGCAGAGTATCGCAGAATGAACGAAGTCAGGATGACGTCCACCTTGGGGAAGATCTTCCACGACGATCGCTGCCACATTCAGTCCATGGGGGGCGAAAGGGAACTGTTCAACCTCCGCAACTGGCTGGGGGCTACTTTTATCCGTCTTCCTCCGCGCAAAAATAGTGGCCAGATCGAGAGTAGCACACAGTTCCAAGGCACCTCAACGACAACATTTTCTCCCATGAATCTCGTTGGAAACTGACGATGGGAGAGGGAAAAGGAAGGGTCCTCGAGGGTGACATTGACAGTGTCGAGGGAGGAGTCGATGGAGACGGAGGCTGCGAGGGAGAACTCGGCGAGTGGAGGGGAGGGAGACGTCCTCTCCAGTACCTTCCCTTGGATGAGACGGGAGCCGCACTGGATGAGAAGGCGTTGAGGGGGGAGGGGGGAGGGGAGGACACCTCTCCCTGCCAACTGCGAGGACCTCGGAAGACCTCGAGACGGGCGTCGTCGACGGTGAAGTGGAGAAGAGTCCCGAAGCGAGAGTCCAGCCAGATGACATGGACGCTGTCGAGAGACACTGCCACGTACTACAAGGCCCCAGGTCGAGGGAGAGGCCCCTCCTCGCCTACCTGCAGAAGAGTCTCGAAGGAGGGGGAGGACGATCGACGGGAGGTTCTCTCCTCCACCACTACGGCTTCCTCTTCTTCAACTCCTTTATGTGCTCCTTCGACACGAACATCGTGGACGAAGAGCAATAGGGGCTTGCTACAACACCTTTCTCTTCCCTCAGTCTCTCCATGAACCCACCTGTAGTTGGTGGGGAAAAATGTTATCTTGAGGAATTGAATGTGCACAGAGATGCCGCCTCGAAGGGCGATTTCAATACCGTATACCTTGAACCATCCTACGGCGCTAATTCTGGAAGCAGCGGATGTTCTCGTTGTGGGTTAAGGACTTCACCTGAGAGATCTTCCCGAGAGGAATCCTAGTAAAGCATTAAGAAATGGAAGACCTGTACATCTGAAAAGCGGATCAGACCTTTTCGAAAATCATTGATTAACTCACTTTAGTAGTATGTACAACGAAAGTAGAAACACAAGCAGGTATGCAAAAAATGAAAACATTGCTTGTCAGCGACTAGCGCGATGATTTCATCGTTTGTTCTGCAGAAGAGTTCGTGTGTCCTCAATGTGCTGTAGGCGATTGTCACGATACGAGTCATGGATAACTGACCGAAGTTGTGTTTCATTCTCAGAGTGGGACAAGAGTGGAATGTATTGCGTTTATTGCAGCAAGGAGACCTGTAAGTGTTTGTGGTGAAAATATCACAGATTGCAAAATGAAAGCTAACGGCAACAAATGCGATTCAAGCAGTTTAATTACAAATTAAATTACAGTTACAATTACATAGACTATAAGGTTATTTCTTAAGCTTCGATAAAGCTAGGTTAGGTGAAGAGTTCACCGTTAAATGGATAGCACAGATGAATTTTGTTACACGTTTTAGAATCTAGCAAAAAGGTTTGAGCAATGTTGGATACGGTATGGCCAGTCGCAATGTACAGGAAGAAAAAGACATGCATTGGTAGAGGGAATCAGGCAGCTTCAGGGAAGACGATGATGAAGGTGGCGATGAGGGCGACGCCGAGAAAGACACTACCGAGACGGAGGCCGCGCCATTCTGCCCCAGGGCCCAACTCGTGCGGGAGAGCCTGAAGAGCCGCTCATTCCATACATCGTGGTGGAGATATATCTGACTATACTCATGTGGCAGAGGGCTAGAAGTAAAAATGGTGGTCAAAATACATGCGTGTCATGTACCGATGGGAGTGCAGCAGCAACCTGACAGCGTCCCACTTCATGAGAAATGGGATTGGTATACTGCCGCTTCTCCTCGGCTCATTATGCGCATGGGTCATTTGACCACCACTTTCTGGTGCATCCATCGTATAGGGGAAATTAACAAGAACAGTATTCTACCCCCTTTTGAAATAGAAGTCGACTATTAAATACCGAACAATAATTGATTTTTATTTTTAAATAGCACGTATCTTTTACGCATCGTGTATGGCAAAAGGAGCAGAGCAAAAAAGGTTGATTTCTTGATGCTTCTACTCGAAATGAACACCATATCAGTGTCGTTGTTCTACCGAGATATTTCAGTTCAATCCTATTTCTGTTGCTGGTGGGCTAATGTTCACAACAAAACTATGCTGACCTCCATGGTGGTGATGAAAAGGAAGGTGCCGCACGCAATTCCTTGCAACGAGGCAGACACGATCTGTAAATAAAGGCTTCTTCTCGGCACACGTCTTTCTATACGGAAATTTGTTTTTTTTGGGTGTAAGAATAAAATGTTTCATGTTCCCAAATACCTGTAACTTGAAATACTTATTTCCGCAGATAATCTAACTTGGCCAACAGGTCCTGAGAAGAGATGAAGAATCCACAGACCGGCAAGTCCTCCCACTAGCACCTTCAATTTCCGATTAATTAAATGGGTGATTTCAAAAGAAAAAAGAACAAGAGACCCATTTGTGCTGAACCGAATCCATTATAAACGCAGACCTGAATGGAGAAAAGAAGAGCACAGAGGGCGACTATGAGAGGCCTCAACCGCGCCTCCACGAGTCGAACTCCCAGGGAGAGGCCGATCAACGACTTGTGAATTACTAGAGCAGCAAACACCTGCATTTCAAACGCATGATATTTTAAAAGTTCAGACACTCATTCGCGATAGTCACACTGTAAATAGTGCACGCTCAAATTGTTTCACCTGTATCAGTTTAGCGGCATCAGGAATGACTGCCAGGGAGAGCCCTTCGAAGAAGGCGTGGAGGGAGAGAGAGAGGACGAGGAGGACGGAAGGAAGAGTCTCCATGCTCGGCCCGCTCTCCTCCTCGTCCTCTCCATCTTCTCCAGATAATCTTCGGTGATGGCCGTGGGAGTGGCCGAGTCCCCTCGACTCCTGGTACATCACCGCTACCTCAACAGACAAAATGTTGCATCTGTTCGCAAATTCGAAAGCCACATCAGAATCTTATACAGCCCGCAGACTTTCCGTTTCCTCTGGGGCACCCCGGGCGAACCGGGGTCTCCCGGGATGCCCCCGAGGGCATGGAAAGTCGGCTGGGCTGTACAGTACGAGTGATACCTGTTCAAGAGTCAGCACCATGAGAAAGCCAGCAGCAATGGAGGCCTCCGCGAACGGGAAGGGAGAACTAATCTAAAACAGCTTCATGTAACGAATCCGCGCATAATCAGTCAGTCTGCAGTAAAAGCGATGTTTGGTGGACAATAGCTGAGTGAGTATCATTCCAATAATGTAAGATAAATAATAGCTCACAGATGCGTGCTCGAAGTGTTCATAAACATCAGGGAGTAGATCAAGTAGGCAAGCAGACAAGAAGACGCCGGCACCTGCAAGCTATGCCATCTTTTGTGCATGCTACCGACTTACCTAGACAAGACAAGACGGCGATCAGGCGATGTGAAGTTGCAAGTCGGGAGCGGAAGATTGTGGATAGCTCAAAGAGTGAACGGGTTATAAATTGTGCCTACATTTCCGAACTAACCATAACCATGAAGAATGTGATTCCAAAAAGGAATAGCAAGAGGAGGGCACTTAAAGAGGGATAAATGGAGAAGGGGATGGGTACCGGAGCGAGTCTCTTGCCGGATTATCGCCATCGTTCAATGTATTATTGAGGGAGAGCCACTCGGAAGATACACCTCCTCCTATTCGGGGCATCTGAAACATCCTTAAACAGGTCACTGCATCTTAGGTACATTGAGATTAAGAAACTCGGCATGAATCACTCGTTTCTTTGAGGGGGATCGTTTATCGCTCGAGACGAAATCAGTAAAACAGAATAAGGACTTCGGAGAGTACAACAATGATAAAGTTAAAAATGAGTCGAGTGGGTTGTTGAATAAACTTGAAATAAATTAACAAATGTATGAAGGATGGGGAGGTTATCTCCGATGGGTGGAGATGTAGAGGACATTGTTGCCACGAAGGAAGGCGTCTCCGTACTTGGCCTGAAGTTGTCCGTCCACGTATTCTTCCGTCTGCTCCAGCGCGATGTTCATGAAGCCATCGAGACACGACAGAATGCCTCTGTAGTCCACTCCGCTATTGAGCTGAAGTGGACGAGATGGCGGGAGTGGCTACGAACGTACCTTGACAACCACGGGCTTTCCGATCATCTGGCGAAGGAAATCGGAAGGATTCAACCGCTTCGTAGTCATCTTAAAACCCATCATGTTCATAGACTCGCTAATAAAAAAAGTCGTGCGGTAGGACAGGGCAAATGCAAACCCAACGGTGTCGCACGACAAGGAAACGGAAGGGTACGTTTATCAAGAACTTTCTCGGATGTATTCAATACAATATAATGAACATGTGGACCAAAAATGGCGAAAATATGCGAATCGCGACTAGGTTGCCTCCAGTGGCAATAGACGAGCGAGGTTAGAATGGAGATTTTGAGTCTGCATGCATGACCACTATTTGTGTGACGGCAGGAGACACCGAGAGAGGAAAAGACAGTCGAAACTCGTGGCCCGTCCACCACCGGTAACGGAATAGAAGTGTACAATTTGGGAGCTATGTATAAACAACGTTTAGCAACTTCTTTTTTCAAGATGATTGTTTTGTCATCCAGCAGATAGGAATTGAATACTGTAAACTGACAAGTATGCGTTATGGCAGGGGGAGAGGAGGAACATGGAGAGGAAGAGGGGGGTCACTGCCCGTTGCCGGAGTCGCTGCTCTCGGCATCTTCTTCCTCCTCTTCCTCTTCCTCGTCATCCGAATCGTCATAGTCTTGGAAGTCGTCTGCAGCACAAGGTAAGGTAGAAAGAAATCGAATCGGCTACCAAAGTCCATGTTGTCGAGATCATCGTCGACGGGCTTCTGCTTCACGACGTACTCATCGACTGTCTCGGGGACAACGATCCCATCTGCCCGTGCCTCGTCCTTCGACTTCTCCACTTCACTCCTGAATCGTTCACTTCTATTTTTCCCCTACGCAGCAACTGACTTGACCATTCTTTCGTACTGCTTGTCACTCCCATCTTTCCACTTCCTGTACATTATGGAAGCATCGACGTTTGCCGGGGAAGAAGTGTTTGGCTCATTCAGAAGCGAGATTACGGATAGGAGGATGGTCCTGTAATATTTATAACGGTGCAAAGTGTGCCGAAAATATTTTTAGATTATGTTCTTTTCACAAAAATTAAGCAATAATTTCCTTATTTGACTTGTACATTTTCCTGGTGTGGGCTTTTTAAAAAAATGCCATGCTTGTAGTGCTTTCAGATAGCCGTATTTCGTAGGAAAGTTCTCCCGAAGGAATTACCTGACATTCTGAGTGGGATTCCACCTCTCACATGGAAGTTCGCCACTCTGAGGGTCGTCAACGGGTGGATGCAGAATACTGATGCACAGATCGCCGTTCTGAAAGAGCACAGGAAACTAAGCAGGAAATCAATGCCACGGGAAATAATTTGAATGGGAAATTTTTTTACCTCGTAGACGTTGGGGTGCCAGACCTTAGTGGTGAACTTGACAGTCGGCGGGGCATAGGGATAGTTCGTGGGGAAGCGGATCGCCGCTTTGTAGTATCCACCCTGGAAGTGATACATTTGCAGGTATATCTGCGAAGCATTTCATTCCATACCTGGTAAAGAGTGCCGGGAGGGCCGAAGATGCCAACATTCCAGACGTACAAATTATCCTCGTTGGCATTGATGGTGAAGCCTTCCACAGGCTGGGATTGCAGACTACGCAGTTCCATTCCCAGTGCTCTGAGAGCTCCGCTTGAAGTCGCCGAGGCCATGACTGAAGCAAGAGCAGTATGAACAATGTATGGAACAAGCAAGTGTGGCTATCACTAATGAGTGAAGATTACGCGGACAGCTCTTGGAAACAGACCGGTTCACACGCACGTGCAAGAAGGATTTTGGTGCACTTTCGCGCGAACCACGCGACAAATTATTGACTACGCTCGTATCACACCAAGACGGTGCGAAAATGTCGGCTGGGAAAATAAAGAATTTTTCGCAACACTCTGCGCACTCGATTAAAATCTCCATCGCCTTCGAAGGTTTTCGTCGCCCAAATTTTCCTCCCTGAAGTAAAATAATTACTCCGGTATACCGCCTCAAGATCTCACCATTGCGGAACCGTCGATACCCCGTAAACGACCTGGTTATCTCGGCTGGACTGACAATAGAAAGGTACGTGGAGTTTTTCCGCTTCTTCATTGCTCATTTTGAATTTAGTATATTATTTTCATTAGCCGGAGCCTGGCGTAATGGAGACGTTCTGAACTGAGGTCATGACGAACGAATCTGTGAAGCGCTATTGCACTTGCGGCGACCGAACCTGCCGGCTCGGAAATTCTGTAAGTTGGATGTAGAACAGGTAGGATTGAATTACCATAATAATCAAGACATGTCTTCCTTTTTTTTGTAGGACTATTCATGTCGCTAACTTCCAAATATTACAAAATGTGAAACAATCTTTCCAGAGAGCTGAAGCTGCTCTGCTTTGCCCAAAATGTGATTCTCGAATGGAGCCAATGCTTCTTGGAATGGAGGACGAGATGCAGAATGTTTGGTGGACTTGTTCCGCTGTTAAAACCAAGGTTTGTATACTTTACCCAAATGTAATTCAAATACTATTTTAGAAATGTACCTTTCCTCTTGACCTGCCATCGGAGGTGTTCTGGGTAAAGCGCACCAAACGAGAAATTGATGCTAATAATGTGCCTCCTCCATCACTTGACAAACTTCCCGCCAAATTCCACTTTCTCTATCCATCTATCTTCTCAGCTGGTCGATACCACAGCAGGTTAGTTATTACTGGATATTATTTGTTCTGAACTACTACTTTCAGACAAGATTCGAGACAAACTTCCCTAGACTCTAATTCATCAGCTGAGTCCGGAGGTAGTGCTTCCACTTTAGATGTGGAGGAAGTCAACAAGCTCGAGGTATTGCACAACGCACAAGGGTGATTGGGTAATGGGGGATGATTTTCAGGCAGCTCGCCGACTTATGTCTTTGCCGACACAGAAAATGAGGCTACGGCGGGGTGCTCACACCGGGATTGTGCCCTCCACTGAAGAGGACTGGATCGACCAAATGGCCAAGACTGCCCACACTCAGGACAAGATGCTCAGAACGGTATGCTCATAAAAGTCTTCTCTAAACCAATGTAATTTGCGTGAATGTTTTGGTCAAGTGAACATTAAACCACTGCTGTATCTTGAATCGCCGTTGTGCTCACCTTGCCGTCAATGACCAACACAATCTCTTTCAGAGAATCTTCTTTGGTTCCCAGCAAGATCAAGGAACTCGGATGAACCTCATCAGCAACGGTTTCAGATCCAACAAAAGCTGCGCCAAGGTAATGGATTGTAAATAATAATAATTAGGGATATTTCGATACATACAGAGATTTGTATTTCGAAACGAGGAAGAATGTTTCAGGAGGATATAAAAAATGCGCTGGCATCGGTAACAGATCGACCGATCCCTAGGAGCGGTAGAGTTTACGACGTTGCTAATCTCGAAAAGGTCAATATACATGCTGAAGAGAGGAGGAGAGAGCGAAAACGGTAAGTTTTTTTGGTAGCGAATAATTAGGCGCAATTTAGTTAATATACATTCTTTCAAATATGTTGAAAAATGCACTTTTCTAGGAGGGCTGAGGAAGAAGCAGCTGAGTCGCCATCCGACGCTTCCGTCGATACGTCAAGCATTGACGCCATAATCAAAGCAAAACTTACCAAAAACAAACGGTTAGTTCGCATTTATATCTTTTTATTACCATCATGTAAGAACATCGACTAAATTTCTTATTATCATATTGTATTCTCCTATCTTAACATATAATATCCGAATAGAAAATATCCAACAAAAATCAATCCATTCCTAAAATTGTGTATGGTGTTCGGTAGTCAGCATAAGGACATAACTACGGAGTCCGATAATTGCAGAATGTATCGCTCTATGCGACGGGAAAGGGCTGATGAACAGCAGGCGGCGGAGTGGCCATTCATGGAGACCCGTGGTGAAACTACCGCTGTCACCTCCTCGTCTCTTCAATCCGACTCAAGATCTCGATGTCCTTCTACAGGTTAGTCTCTTCCCTGTCATATTTTTAAACAAAATCCTACAGGAGACGAGGGCCAATTCTCGGATGTTTTACGAGACATCGGTTCCGTGGCGTTCGATTATTCCTTGGATGATTTTGGCATCAACGATTTTCCGGATTTGACTGCTCATTACTAAGAATTGAATTGCGGTGAATTATTTCTAAAGTAATATTTCCCGATCTGGGCCTATTCTCTATTTGATCTTTGTGATTTAGATATATATATATATATGTAAATGCTGTTGGCCCAGCTAAACATTGCACCCTGAGAGTAGAAAAAAATTTAACAATACTGTCACTTAGCTGCACTTTGCGAAGGAGGCTACCCTAATAATCTTTGCCATGAAACAACTCGTGGAGCAGTGTCTGGCCATACTTGGATGGTCGATAACTGACTCAACTAACACATTTTGTACGTGTTACCGTTGCTAACGAGTATTTTTGGACCCCGTTGGGGTATTTTCATTTTTCACTGCACTTGAAGCTGTAGAAAGTTTGGTTTTAGCTCATCACGGTCAACTATTTTAATAGCTGAATTAGCTGAGCAGTTGTTGATGTTTCACATTTCTGATATTTCATGTTGATAAATAAAATTTGAATACCGTACTGATCTCGTTACAATATAGTGGTTGATGTGCCATTTATGATATACTTGTTTCTATTGTTTTCATATACTTGTCTCCATTTAGTGAATATATCGCAAAAAGCATTATTTGAGATGGGAGGAGCGCGGCAGGACATGCCGCCCACTGGCGGATACCGCCGATTCAACTACGGCCGCACCTTCCCAAAGACCCTCTGGAGGCGTCAGTCACCGCCCCTCCTCCCCTCCTTCAACAATCTCCTTCAGCGGGCGTCGTTGTTGCCGCCGTAGCCGGAATCACCACTTACGGTGTTTACGATGCCAAGAAGTACAAAGCCAGACTCGTGTACGTTTCTGCGCTCCTGTTAGCCCGTCATCGCACTCTTATAGGACCGAGAAGTTCGAGGACCAAGACATTATGTGTTCGATGGAACCTTTCCTGACTGCTGAAAGGGATCGCAACTGGCTCCGACTTCTCAAGAAGAATCGAGAGCTCGAGGCTAAGGTACTGATGTAAAAGGAACGGGGATTACGTTATGCTAGTAAGACAAGGACGCTTGGAATTGGCATGTTTCCTCAGGTGATGGAAGGTGTTCCCGGATGGAAGGTCGGTACGTGGTACGGGGAGCCCATCTACCTGACTCTCGGAGAGAAGTGGTGGGATCCCTACAGCGATGAGGTCTACGCCCATTCTGCGGACCGCGCCGAGAAACAGGACCATCTATGGTAGTTGTACGCATCTCTTCATTCCAAATGCCTCTGCAGGCGCCACCACTCGGAATACGCAGCACCCAAGTTCTACGACAAGTGGATCCCCGAGTCCATCGGCAAATATCTTTGGTAGTTCCCATTCTTCGATGGTGCAGTGTGGACGATGTAGATTTCAGTGATAAATTTTTCTTATTCAATTTTTAAAGGAAAAATAGATAACACGTAGTAATGATACTCTGTCAGGGGAATGATTCAGGGTTGGCCTCCTTGCTTCACATTGAGGGAGTATCCACCTTCTCCATTTGGAGTCATTTCAAAGGAATCCGTCGACAGTCCGAAGGGCTTCAAGCAGAAGTTGCCAAAAGTCTTCAGCTTGCCAATCATCTCGTCCTTCAACGCCTCGTTCCTTGTTTTAATCTTTGCTTCGACCTAAAATATGCGCTACTACGATAAGGAAGAGTAAGAAACCACCTCGGAAACCTTTTCTGCGTAGTTGGTGCGGTCGGGGAAGAGCTGCATGAGCTCGCGGTAGTCCCTCAACCAATTTGTTATTGTAGTCGACGGAATCCTGGTATACAAGGTTCACGTCAATCGTCAAGAAACCTGCGCAACGACTCATTAGGGATGGTCGGTGGAATACCTCAGAGCTTCGTCCAATTTGGCATCAATTCGTGCGTAGGAGTAGGCCCTCCTCTCGAGAGCCTTCTCGTTGGGAGGTCCAGCCTCGATGGCCCGAGTGGCTGCATTGGCAGCCTCCTCCCATCTGCAGGATCGTCCAACTTGACCCCGCCCATCGACCAACCTTTCCTGTTTTATTCTCGCAGCTGCCAAATTAGACAATAGAACGGCTCGCTCTTGATCCTCGTCCCTGAATTGTCAAGGGAATAGTGAACGAAAAGGGAAAATATACATAGGAACGTTAGCTGGTGCAGTGGTCGCAGAGACGGAATCCGTCTCTTTCTCTTCTTCCCCTACGACATTCTTCGGAAGAAAATTGATTCCCTCTTCGTAGATGCGAACGGCTTCATCGAAGTCTCCTCTGGCGAAAGCTTCATTGCCTCGTATGCGCGCCTCGCCGCCACCCGTCATGGTAGTCATCTATTTGGGAGCCATGACTGGACTCTTCTATTATATGGAAGTAAACATCGCTGTTAACGACTTGTTCACAACAGGGATCACGTGGAAACGTTTATTTCCACTGTAAGAAACAATTACATAGTTCTTTGGACGATAACAACTAGCATAACAACGTGAAGTAACATGCATCAGGTGTCACAACAAACTATGCAAAGAATTATGAAACTAAGTACATTTCATTGCTCGAAAATGATGGGTACGATCTCGCTGAAGTTGTCAACGAAGTGGAACTCGATCGAATCCTGCATAAACACATAAACATAGAGTGATGTATTGTGTTTCGTAGCTCAAGGAGAATTAGACATCCTACTTTATTTCTGCGAAATAAAAGATTTGCCCAACCGGTATTACCGAATACCCTCTTTGGGCGCTCGCACCTTGACAGATGGTGGCAGTTTGTCGACATCCGCCCTGTTGGCAGCGGGGACGATGACTGTCGTGGCCCCCACTCGACGAGCAGCGATGACTTTCTCTCGGATTCCTCCCACTGCCAGCACCTTCCCTGTGAGGGAGACCTCGCCCGTCATGGCCACGTCCTTCCTGCAACACTCCCTTCCTCCCTCCCTTCCACCACCCCCGACAAGAG
>JACMIG010000395.1:16626-33550 GCA_014805385.1 Levipalatum texanum
CCCCCCCCCCCCCCCCCCCCCCCCCCCCCCCCCCCCCCCCCCCCCCCCCCCCCCCCCCCCCCCCCCCCCCCCCCCCCCCCCCCCCCCCCCCCCCCACGGACAGTGACGTTGACGGGTACGGCACCCTCTGGCTTGTGTCTCTTCATGGCGACGGCCTCAACGTAGAGGGCGGATCCCCCCATGGCAGTCCACGCCAGTCCCATCACAACTCCTGGCGGTGTCACCTGTACATGGATGAGATAGTGAGGCATGAGGACGGACTCACCTCGTAGAGACGATCGGATGCGAATTTCTCTTTGCCCACGTAGTCCTTGAGGTTATCGCCGTTGACGACGATCTTGTCCAGTTTCTCTCCGTCGGTGGCGGAGGCGATGGCCAGAGCTGCCTTGCGGAAGATCTGCAAACATGCAACATAACGTCTATCCTCGATGCAGATGAACCTTCTCGATGCTCTGCTGGAGCATTCTCACTCCGCTCTCCCTGCAGTACTTCTTGACGAGGGTGTCGAGGGCGCAGTCCGTGATCTCCAGTGAATCATCTCCGATGTTACTGCAACGGGGAGTAGGAGGGGAAGGGGAGGAGGGGACTGACGTGTCCTTTCGAGTCTGGGGAATGAGGTGCTGACGGGCGATGACGACCTTCTCCTCCGCGAGATACCTGCACTCATCCATTGGAATGACGACGACCGCCAATCAGACCCAGAGACGTCGATGAGTTCCATTCTGTCCCTCAGTGGCCCCGGAAGCTTGTCCACTGTATTCGCTGTACAGACGAACAGGACCCTGAAACAATAGGTCATTCACCGTCTTTATATTTTAGAGATTTAAATAATATTAATGGTGCTTACTTGCGTAGATCGACGGGAACATCGAGGAAATGGTCGTTGAATGCGACGTTCTGCTCGGGGTCCAAGAGCTCGAGGAGGGCCGATGCCGGGTCTCCGTGGAATCCTGCACCCTACCCCTCATTCCCCTTCCCCCTCCTCCTCCCACCTGCCCCTCCGATCTTGTCGACTTCGTCAATAAGAACGAGAGGATTCTCTGTGCCGACCTTCTTGAGTCCTTGGATAACCTTCCCAGGCATGGCCCCGACGTAGGTCCGACGGTGGCCCTTGATCTCGGCCACGTCTGTCATACCGCCCACGGAGAAACGGAAGTACTGTAGAGAGGGGAGAGTAGGGATGGGGAAGAAGTGGAGGACGGGACCTTCCGATTGAGAGCATCAGCAATGGATCGTGCAATGCTAGTCTTTCCGACTCCGGGTGGCCCGTGGAGGCAGATGATCTTTCCTCCCACCTGGATACTCCCTCCCATTGGAAGGGGAAAAGGGAATACCTTATTTGTGAGTACATTGACAGCGATGAACTCGAGTATCCTCAGTTTGACATCGTTCATTCCGTAGTGGCCATTGTCGAGCATCTCCCGTGCCTTGGCCAAATCCCTCCACTCTTCGCTCTCCACTCCCCAAGGCATCGACGTCAGCCAGTCGAGGTAGTTACGAGTGACAGAGAACTCAGCTGAGTGAGGCTCCAACATCTAAAGGGTGCGACTATAGTTTGATCCGAGTAATGGCACTCACACTGAGCTTCTGTCGTTCCTCTTGAATGACCTTGAGTACGTGCTCGGGAGGCTTCAGCTTTGAGATTCTCTCGTCGAGCATGTCTCCGATCGATGACTTCTCGTCCTTCTCTAGTCCCAGCTCCTTCTTGATAACCTACACAAAGGAATTCATTAGCGAGAGTAGAATGGTGAATACCTTGAGTTGTTCTCCCAGGAGGTATTTCCGATGCTGCTCCTGCACCTTCTTCTCCACGTCCTGCAACAACACATTGTAACAGTACCAGCTAATCCAATACTGGATGGATGGATCGTATTTCTCACCTTATTGATGTCGTGCTTGAGCTTGGCAACGGCCTTCTCCTTCTCGGCCAATTCCAGAGTGAGATCAAGACGACGGGACACCTGAAGAGATCCTTTACTCTACCCATGGCAGATAGGAGGGGATAAAATATGGAAGGCGCGTGCTCATTCCTGCAACACTTACATTCGGCTCCTCCATAATAGCCTGTAGCTCGTGGGTTTCTGCCGACTGGATCACGGAAGCGATGAGATCACCTTAATCGTCATTGTTCATAGGCGATCGATCAGAGATGTCTCGATATAAAAGAGGACGTACAGAGGTTGACAGGGTTCTCGATAACGATGGAGGTGGGATGGAGGAGAAGATTGATCTGCTGTCCCAGAAGGGGATTCAGGGTGACGATATCCCGAATGGTTTGGACGATGGCCTGCATCTTGGCCTTGGTTTCAGTGTTCTTCGGAGCGGGTTCCGAGAGGAAGTTCTCGGTGCGGGCGAGAACGATGCCTGAGACCGTCTTCCCGTTGTTCGAGGATGCACTGCGAAGGCCCTGCGAGGGGGAGCCATACCCTCCACTCCTCCCTCCTCCACCAACCTTGTCCATTCTCTTACGACGCGAAGTCAATCGAGGGTCTCGAGGGTCTCTCGTAACGGGCTCCAGAAGGCGAATGCGTCTGTGCGCACTCAGCACCATCTCAATTATTCGCAATGATAGGGATTCGGTGGATCTAACCTCAATTACCGATCCGTGGTCTCTGAACTCTGCGATGCTTACAAAAGATCCGACGGAATATACTTCAGACAGTGAACTAATAATGGGAGTCTTGGGCCTGAATCGAGTCTAGGTTCATTCCGTTCCCCTAACTATCTCACTCATCGTTCTTCCGCACGAAAACTCCGGCGTACGGCTGTCGCATCTCCACTTGTCTCCTGAGGGCATCTTTGAGTCCCTCGTCGTTCGTGATCTGATGATAGAGGTATTATTTAACCTTGACATACACTTACATCTACTCTCTTTATAAACGTGGGGAAGAAGGGATAGCGGACGATGGGTATGAGAGGCACGTCCGGATATGATTCTGGTACTGTTACGGTCGATACTTCTGACGCCTGCAAAAATTAACGCGCAGTTTTAACATGAAAAAGGCAAAGCATGCAAACCTCTTTCCGTTCTCTGATTTCGTCTTCAATTTTGTCAATACCGTCTTCTAAAATTGTAGCATTGTCGCCTCTGAAATGTGGCTTCCTCAATGGGTGCTTAGGTGTGGACGACAAACCCCGAAAAACATCTCGCGTATCTAAATTTCAATGAACGAGACGATATTTGTAGTGTTGCTCTAATCATCTGAAAAATTCTCAATGTGATCTTTAAAGAATTTTAAAGTGATCTGCATGTATAAAATGACGTTGCAACATGGGGTAATGGTGATTAGGACAGGTTGCAAAGGCTGAATGTTTTATATTTCTGCATCTAATGATACATGCATAGCGAGAGAACAATAGTATGATTTACAGCAATATGTAATTATTAAATTAAATACACATTCGATGCCATAGTCAATATCAATACACCACTATAATACACACCAACGAAAAACGCAGGGTAGTAAATATTCCACCAATAAATAAACGAAATTGAAACACTCACTTTGTGGACATATGGGATCATCCTTTCCAAATAAGCAAGATCTTAACATTACTTATTTCCTGGGAATGGAAACACTACACATGCCCTTAGAAGTTGAGAACCTTCATTGACACTTCATTTGTTTTTCTTTCCTTCTTTCTTGTCCTTCTTGTTCTCCTTCTCCTTGGTTTCTTCCGTTGGAGCACTCGCCTGTTCCTGCTCGGCCTTCACCGGCTGCCACTGAACAGTTTTCGTTGTTGCTGCACTCATGCGAGAATATAGCTATTGCGGTAAATGCCGGTACCTGAAGAGGGTGGCGACGGAAGCAGGGCCAGGGAGGGAGGACAACAAAAGCCGAGAGGAATGCTCCACCAAGAACCTGTTAATTAACATTGCGAATTTAAGGAAGCGAAATAAGAGGCGTAATGTAAGCGTACAGCGTAGATGGCGTGGGAGAGTTGCTGATTCACGTAGCCAATGGCGAAACCAATAATGCCAGACAGAACTAGTATAACCTGCAAAATATTGTCTAATGTTTTTTTAAACAGACTCAAAATAATTATTCAAACCTGGAAGATGCGCTCAGATTTCTGCTGGCCAGGGAAGTCGTGGTGCGACGAAAGGCGCTGCAGAGGCGCCGGGAGCATGGCGATGATTCCGTCCATAGTCCTTGAAGAAGAATCAATTAGATACAACTCAACTGAGAGGAGTTCTATACGTGTAAGACCATTCGCGAGCATGAAATTCATGCTGTTTGAGAATGCGAAAGATGGAAAATAGTTTCAAAAGCGAACATAGTGCGTTACATACGATTGTATTAGTACTCGTCAGCAAACTGACGTCACATTTGACATGTGGAGGTTTCTACAGCAGTCATTTTTTTAATCAATTTTGCCAACGCGGATTCGACGAAATGGAGACATTGCACGTGTAATATACAGACGTTCCACTGAGAGAATAAACAGGGGTATTTCCGTCTGAATAATGTGCAGTGAATGAGCGGGATTTCCGGAAATAAGGTATGTGAATAGTATAGACCCCCAAGCGCATGGGGCGTTATTTGAAGACAATAGGATGAGAAATAATGCCAATACGATAAAGTATTGCAGGAGGCCGATGAAATGTTTATCAAAAAATTTTTGGAGCGTGTCCGCACGCACGGTCAGCCGAGAAGGCCCTGTCCGGTGGTGTATACCGTATCGATTCGTCGGCGCGTTTCTGCCGTGTCCCAAAAATTTGAATTCGCGCCCAATAGCATGATAGTCTGCTAGCTTCTCTGCTCTCTATACTGAGCGGGAACATCTCGCCTTTTTGTATGTCGTCTGTTCTTTCTTATTTTTGTGTAGAATTTCGTGACTAGCAGCCAAGTTTATCGATTTTTCTGATTGCTTCTCCTTTCGCCTACGTTTTTTTAGCGTTTATCTTATTGTTTTCATTCTTTTTTTTAATTTTCGTTTCTTACAGGATCTGAGAGCGCATCGTCTCGGTACTCGCGTTCTCTTCCTTCGTTCGAGCGTCGACGATGGACAATGGTTAGTGAAGAAATTCATGTTATCACTGCACTGAGTATTTGTAGTTCCCTGTGCAAATCTTTGTTAGGATTTATTGTTTACAGCAGTTTAGCAGTATCTTCTCATAGCCAATAAAATTAGCTTTCGAACGTTACTTCACGTGATCGAGGTGGATTCGTTCAGATTCCAATTCTTCCGTAACGTTCAAGTACGTTCGCCTGATCACCAACGATGACCACGAGTTCGTCATCAAGAGGGAGCTCGTCGTGGCTTCGTGTATGCTTTCTTTTTTTGGATTTTCGATTTTCACCTGAAATCGTCTCTGCATTTGTATAATTATTGTCAAGATACGGACCCCGTTGCTGGTATGCGCACGGCGAAAACGAGCTGCGCTTCGTGCCCCGCCTTGATCAGCTGCCACAGGAGATGCGTGATGCCCTCTTCGTCGACCCTGCCCTCTCGGCAGCCTTCATTTCCCTCCACTATGGTCTGGCCATGGATGATGCGGATCCGTCGAAGTTTTCGATATGGAATCGCGCCGTCAGTCAATATCGCCCATGAACGAGGACGCACATCATCCCAAGATTGACGACGACTTCATGATCTCCGCTCCACCACTGAACAACAAACGGACGCGATGGAAACTAGGTATGTTCTATCCTTATTTTTAAATTATAAATCTAAAGATCGTAAAAAGGAATTGTGCTCTTTCAGGCTCAGTTGATGGGATGCCGTGCATGGACTCCACCCGAGAAGTCGACTCGTGCGAAAGTCGCCTGTTCTCTGACGACTACCCTCTCCACTTCTTCATTCACCACGATAGGTCGAATAGGCTCTAAGCCTCCTACTAACTTACAAATTATTCGCTTTCAAAAGGCTCGTAGGTGATTCGTTTTAGCTATTTTGTAAAGAAGTTTAAAATAGTTAAATACGTGATTAGGTCTCGCTCCATCCACCTGTATCATAGTCGTGCCAAGCATGATTTTTGACGTCGATTTCATTGCATGTTTTTATGATTCATATTTATCCGTCTTGTTTGGAATTTCTCGCTCTATCCACTGGTTAAAGATAAAGTAATTATCATGCTGAAGGACATCTCCCTGCGACTTAATGAGTGCTCGGTCACGGCTCGGTAGCGAATGACACCAGTGAAGTGGCACAAAAGTGCAATCGCTTGTTTCTTTGTCGATATTGTAGCTAGAACTCATTCAGGGATCATCCTTCGAAAATGCGATTCAAATCGTCGTGTTAGTGAAAAATAATATAAGTCTCCGCAGAAATTCGCACTCTAACGCGATTGCAAACTGAAATGCGATCGCAAACTGGAACACCACCGGACGCTTGACCGTGCGTGGGGAATAAAGTTAGAGAATCAGGACCGTAAATTCTGACCGTGGAAAAGATATTTTGCCCATGGTCTTTTCCACGGTCAGGAATTTACGGTCCTGATTTTCTAACGTTATTCCCGAATAAATAAACATCCGTTTTATTTTGTTAATGGGTTAATTCGATAGCTGAGTCCACAAGGAATCGAATGAGCACAAGAAGTTCACAATTTGGTTCCTGAAAGGTACTTTATTTTCGCTCGGGGTGTGCGGGATACCCGGGGTTACCCGGGGTACCCCGGAGGACACGGTTTTTCTGCGGGGCTGTGTCTATTAACCTCCCAATGCCTCCAATCGCCGCAATCATTTCGGCTGTCAGCTTCATCGGCGGTGGCAGTGGCTGGAAGAGGAATGTCGTAGAAATTACTTTGCATGATAATATTATCAATTTTTTTACTTTCCAGTTAATAATATCATTAATATCCACTGTCGCGATATTATTATCATTAAATGTATTTATTGTAATAATATTATAATATTAATATTATTACAATATTATTATTATTAATATTATTATTATAATATTAATATTATTATATTGTAATAATATTGTAATAATACCTTGGGATCGCGTCCGAGTATAAATCCAAAGTCGACGTGGAACAGGCGGCCACTCTCGCACAGCAGCAAATTATCCAGATGCCGATCACCAATCTGGGAAGTGCTCAGTAGTAGCAATTTTGCGTGATAATGATTTGACAATCGACAAAATCGATTACCCCCGGTCATATCAATCGATAAAATAATGGATTACCCCGAGGATGTAGCAGATGACCGAGTATCCCGCGAGCGATCGAACGTAGTTATCGATGACCTCTGGTTCGATTCCATAAGGGCTCGTCGGGCTGGGGCGGAAGGAGTGCATGGCGCTCTGCAAAAAAATCCATTTACTTAATAATCGCGTTGTGCGTCTGTTACCCCTATGACGTCATCGGTTTAATTACCCCAATTTTGAGGTGCGATTGCACTTTCGCTCCGCCTCTACACCTATGACGTCACCGGCGGCAAAGCGGTGCCGAGTCCGACTGGTACAAGATAATTCTGTCATTGATGACAATCCTCCAAAATTTCGACCAGTAAATTTCGATCAATAAATTTCGTGATATTATTATTTTCAAAAAATTCCGCACATGAATTGTATTGTGCTTGTTGAGGACGTCGCGGAGCGGCATAGCCTTGATGAACTGGACGAATCCCTCGTCTTTGCCCGTAGCGAGTACTGCATATGGCGTCAGTCTGCAATGTGATATGGTAGATACACAATGGGCCGAATCGGAAACTGACTTGAGATCGAGCTGCGAATCGCGGAGCAGGCTGTCCATGAGACGAATCATCTGCATGATCAGCTGGTCCTGCCTGGAAGAGTAGGAGGGTACAGTAATCAGAGTGAGGAGGGGAGGAGGGAGGGGACGGTATGGTTAGCGTAGGCAGGGGAGCGAAAGAGGAGGAGTAGGGAGTACCGCAAATCATCTCCTTCCTTAAAGATCACTGTGTAGTCGATCGACGCCGCTTCCGTGTGCGTCGTGTTGCTTTTCTTGCTGCAAACAAAAATAAACTTATTGTTAATTATTATCAGGAGAACAAAATCAACAGTAATATTTCCAGTATTAATTAGAGCCGTTCCTCACCTAAACGTAAGTCGTGCAGGCATCATGGCCGAATTGAAGAAGGCCGATCGATCGGCGACGATCGTTTGCATCCTGCAGGCCAATTCATTAATTATTTAAAATGAAAAATAATTTTATTTTAATATTAACGTACCTGAAGTTTGGATCGATTGGCAGCGGGAGGTCGTTGAGCTTCTGGAGGCGGGGATCGTTGGCGAGGAGCTGAAAAGGAAGGATTACGGTATCTTTCCCTCAAAATCAATCGATAATCAAAAACTCTTTTCCAGAGCAATAAATCGACAATCACCTGTTTCAGAACACTCTCCTTATTCGCGCGACTCCCACCAGCCTCTTTGGCCTTTGCCGTAAGCTCCTTGAGCGTCTGGACAAACTCCTGGAAGCAGTTTGCGATCAGGGCGAGAGCTCGTGAGGGGTACGGTACCTCCTGATCAATAAGACTCTTGGCACGCTGGCGAGCTTCCTGTGTATTCTCCAACGCAGCGATGAGACGCTTTCGAAGCGCCCTGTACATCTACAAATATCAATATCAAACAATCATTTAGATTAATTTTTTTAGATTAAAAATCACTTATTTAATTAAATTATTATACCTGCGTCTGTTCCGGTGTCCCCTTCTCTGCAGTCACCCGCTCTTCCACCTAAAAAAAGTGTCTCAAATTAGCGTTCTGAAGAATCGGTGACATCATCAATCTACCGTAACAAGTTAGCATTCCAGTTAGTGATCCCACAGGCAGTTCAATCTCGCATGCCTACAGTAACCCACCTTGAGATGCCAGAATAGGCAGTTGGCAAAGTTGGGGTACGCCGTGGAAAATTCGACGAGGAACGATGCGAGGTCCTTCGAGGTCTGCAGGGGATGACTTGTGTCGTTTAGGAAACGTCGCCCTCCGATTGGACGCACTCGACGCACCACACCGTACCTGCTTGGCCTCGCGGACCTCGACAATATCGGGCGCATCGTCGGCCACCGCCGTTTCCATGTCGTTACCATCCACCTCCAACATCTGCTCGTACTTCAGTGCCTGAATTTAAATTTCGTACCGAAATCCAGGAAAAAAACATAGTAACGTTGTAACACTACCAGGCTCTATGGAATATTGTAAGTTAAATTTATTTATACTACAGTAATCCACGAATTCAAGTTCGAACCTGCACGAGTTGCGGCAGGAAGAGTTGCAGGCGATCGGGTGCTGCGGCATACAGGCGCTCCACTGCGTAAGCTCGCACCTGACAGTCCAATATATCCCGCGTTACAGTACCCCCTCCCCCTATCGCGGAATGAAACAAGAAAACGTTTTACCCTGCAATTGGAAAAGGTTGGCGAGAGCAGCTCGAGGGCGTCCTCTGGGCGCATCGGCTTCCAATCACTGAAAGGAGCAATTTAAAATTAGCGAATTACTGCATTTAGCGTGCTACTGCATTTAGTGCAAGGGCAAACCTAAGTCGATTGCGCCTTAAGATTCTATTTCAATCTTTCACCTCAGCAACTGCAGTGCTTCATCCACCTCCGTCGGCTCATCCCAATTTACAGAGCGCAGGAACTTCGCAAGAGCACTGGAATATTTTTAATATTATTATAAAAAATTATCGATTTTCTGCATTTATCTCAACGCTAAACAGCGTACCGATCATTATTCGATAAGTAGTAGCGGAATTTCCAGATCAGATCTTTCGCTTCCGCCGTCATCGGCTGCGAGGGCGGCAGCTGAAAGAAATTTGAATCTTGGCAAATTGCCAACTGTAATATTACCTCAATAACCGACTCAATCTTCTTCCGCGCTGCCGTCGTCGGTTTGAGTTGGCGATCTGCGGCACCGGCACGTGTATTGCGCGCCATCGCGGCGTGTTTCCCTTCGCATCTATAATCAATCAATAAATCGATATTTCATCAATCAAATAGGTAAACTCACGGATTGTCCATGCCCAGCTCATTGTCGCCCTCCGAGCCGACGAAGCGACGAGGCGCCTGAATAAAGCATGCATTTTTGAGCCCAGAAAAATCGAGCCATAAATTTACAATAAAATATAATTTAATTATTCTCTAGATTACTCCTCGTCTCCATCGCGAGGGCCTTGTACACGGAGGTGTCGCAAGCGTCGCAATGACGTCATCCCAATCTAGTCTTCCGAAACGGTTGGGGGAATCTGCGGATACAGTAATCCTCCTCGGGGCTGTCGTCGTAGCGGAGAATGGCGGATCTTCGAGCAGGAATTCCGGCCAGGGTGGAGCGGGGATTGCCGGGCATAATAGTAACAGAGAAAGGGGCAAGTGGTATGATAGCATTGCGCTCCTTTGATTATTATGTAGATGAATGGCGTAATGAAGGTGAAAGTGTCGTGGTTGTGGTATGGCGGAAGAGATGCTTTTAGTGCTTTCTACCTCTTCACAACCGCTTGGTAAGTGATATGACAAGGTAGTAGTCAGTGCTCGTTAGTGGCGATGAAGCCTAGAAGAGAGGTAAAACCCTTCTGATCCCAATTGAGAATGTGCACTGATCACCCGGATATATATAAGGTAAATAAGTATCTACACTGCTCACCACGGGAACAACAGTTCCCAAACTGCCCTCTATTCATCTGGTGACCAGTCAAATAGACTCCTGCACTCATCGCTTGACGACAACAGGCAAAATTTTGAATACACATTGAGCGCGAGAGCGACGTTAGAAAGCCAATGTTGAACATACACTCATCACCCGAAGCCCAATTCGGAAGTACCACCACTCACCACGGGTAGTTCCATCTCGTAGAAGACGATATCGTATCGCGTCGATTCGCTCAGCACTTCCGCCATTTCCAGCACAATAAACAGCGATCGCAGCGCCTTCTTTCGCTGCAAAGCCTCTGTTGTCTGCGAACCCGGCGGGAGTGTTTCACAGGGTGATAATGTAGCAGCTATTCAATCAGGTGCAGACAATTTGAAAGGAATGCCAATGAAAAATCGTAGAACTATCTGCTAAAAATGAATCACAAGAACAGTTGCATTGCACTCGATGGGAGTAGCGTTTCTTCAAAGCCGAAACAATATAATTTCTCATTTTCCAGAGGCGTCCAAGTCATGGAAGGAAGACTCACATCACTCATCTCCCGTTCCATCTTGCTGACGGTAAATTGTGTAAGCCAGAGTGCATCGTTCTCCAGCGTCTTGCGCTGCTGTTGGTATGCACTGCAAAAATATAAATTGTCCAAACCTACCGTAACCGAGGGGCTCGCTAAACAGCGTAAATATTACCGTATCAACCTATCCCTCTCCTCGTCGTCGCCTCCAAATTGCCACGGTTCACAGGGTGCGCGCCGCGGATTCGGCCGATCCACCATCTCCAGCTAAATTCGAATTCAAATTGCCGCCATCTACCGTATCCCTCGTGGATTCGGGTACAAACCTGCAGATCAATGACACCGGAGCGGAAGAGTCCCTTGGTGTCGAAGAGGCGGAAGGTGCACTCGGCAACGAGTCGACGCGGGAAGACGGAAGAGGAGGAAGCAGGGGCTGACACTGAAAAAAAATCAAAGAATGATCGCAAACTGACAAATTCAATCGCAAACTGAAATACGAGATTCCGTACCACTAGCGGCGGACGTCCACTCGTCCCACTCCTCATCAAAGTCATCCACGACAACGGCGAGCGACGTAGCGGCCTTCTGCAGGGTCAGACAAGATTATTGATAGATTTATTAATACATAATAAAATCATGCTCATGAAATAATAACATTTTTCTAGCTTCTGAAAAGTGGCCACCAACCTTGCGCTCCTTCCGCGCCAGCTCGGCATACCGCTTGGGCAGGCAGAGTTCTTCGATCTGAAGTTGATCGACAATTTATTTTATAGAAACTAATAATAATAGTCCCAACCTGATCCCACAGCGTAAAGTGGACGAAGGCATCGCGTGACAGCTCGCTATACCTGAAAGCAACAATATATTCGACCCATGAGTTTCCCGCCCACTTCCCCCCTTCACTACTTCCCTTATTTCATAATAGAATGCGCCACGAGTTCCGTAGGCACAAAAAGTGTGTCAACATAATTTGTGCCCATACCTGATGGGCAGTCTTATCCACTCGTTCCAGGCCTGGATGCATCGGTTATTGCGCGATGCATATGACGTCGACACCGTCGAACCGACGGCGCGCCCGTGGCAGAATACCTGGAGGACGACAGTTTCATTGATTCAGTAAAAAATTGATAAATCAATCAATAACATACCGTAGCCTCGATGAGCATGGGGCCGGGGACGCGCGTCGGATCAGCAGCATCACGGAACGTCCCCTCGAGACTGCCGATCTGAAGCAAGCCTATTGTAAGGCTCTTGTATTCCATTGGAAGGAGGTCTGAATCGGCTAGAAAATCGATAGTACGCAGCAAATATTGATCGTCGTGACAGTAGAAAACGTGCCTTAATCTGGACGAGCTCCGGAACGTCGCAGGAGTAGACGTACGTGAACCGATCGGACTCCTTAGCCTGCAGCGAGCAGTCAAGAACTGGTCACCTCCCTCCGAAGGAGTAGATTCAATGCGCATTTGTAGAATATATAACGTATGTTCAAATAAAATATTTCAAAAGTGGGCATTGTGCTCAAACAAGTCAGATTTCAAATGCCCGCCAAATAATGTACAAAAACATTTTAATATGTTTGAAAGTGTTTTTGTACATTATTAATGCTTCCGAAACACCTCGAACTGTTAGAAATGTGAAAATATGTTTGTAAACCCTATTTTTGCGCATTGACCTGTTTGGACACTGTGCCCGCGCGAGTCAAAATAGGCCAAAAAACGCACTTTCAGAAATTTTTTATTTGAACATACGTTATATTTTGTAAAAAGTTGGAGTTCCATTCCCATGAGAAAACAACCCCCGGGAGAGGATAGGAGAAGCAAAAGAAGAAAAATCGTACGTCCTTCTTCTGCGCTGCCGTTGCCGCTGACGGCATCCTCATCGAGCCTGTTGATGCATTTCAATTTTGTAATCAAAATTAAATCACTTTATTAAAAATAAGTAGCGTATGGATTGTAAACCTCCGACTTCAAACCCAACACATCGAACCTTTCCGTTTATCCGCAAGAAGCTGCACATAAAGTGCTCCATGATTGTACATTAGCAATGCATGCAGTAAATACTGAAATGAGTATCGCGAAATAAAATCAACCTGTCGATATGTACACAATAAATCGTAAGAAAGCCATAACAAGGTGAGGTAATGAAAAGAGGCGACACGCTGCGTGTATTCGCGCAGTGTTATCGTACAAGGCAACACGACGACAAGGCGACAGCGAGAAGAAGGGGAGGACACTATTCGATTGAAAGGGGTGACTCATCCTAGAGCAATAAAGGCGTATAAGTGATCAAAAAGAAAATTGGGGTATTAGCGAAAGGAGAAAAAGGAAATAGAAAAGGCTGACGGACATACGAGTCGCTCCCTATTCGCGACGTTGCTTCTTCTTGCGCTGGTTGATCCCCTGCAAACCGTTCGTATTCCATCCGTCGAGGGAATTCCAAAATTAAAAATCGATAAATCAATAACCTCCTCATAATCGTCGTCCCTGCTGTAGGAATCCTGTCGAAGGGCGGCTTCAGCCCTCGAAGCAGCCGATGGCCGTCCGACGGGGTTGGGCGAAGCGGCGTGGCTGTTGGAGGAGGACGAGGCCCCGACCCTCCCGGGCATCGTGGAGGAGGGATGCTGCTGGGACATGGGGTTGGGGCGGGCGGTCGTCGTCAACGGGCCACCCCGCAGAACAGAGTCTGCAAGGGAGATAATAATAACAATGAAAATATTAATTAGTAAATGAGTATTAGTCTCATTTAGTTCTACATATAAAAGAACGTGATAATGTTAAAACAATTATCACAAAGGTTTTATAAAAAATTATGACCTGGCTTAGATCCATCTGGCAGGCGCTTGCCCATGGGTGACGTCACCGAGGACATCGAGAAGAGACGATCCGCTTCTCTGTAATGTTATCATGAACGAGGAATTTCGAATTTACAAATCCGATCTTACTGCGGATAGCAAACGATCCGTATCGTGCGGGAAATAAATGCATCCTATTTCATCCTAAAACTCCAAATCATGTGGGAGAATTTTTCCCATATTTTTCCCATATAGTGTAATGGGCTATTGTGGAATGGCCCTGAGAGTGCCGCTTCTTTTACCAGAACATCTTAAGGGTGCCGCTTACCATCGAGTTCTAAGATGGAATTTATTCTCTGGTATCGAATCGCTATCTCAAGAAAGTTTCGAAGGACGGCATAGATACTGAAGATAACCCAGAAGTTAACCTATGAAGCTCTGACCTGACTGCCTTCCGATTGGCCTTCTTCTCCACCTTGACGAGCTTCGACGGCGGCTGTGCGAGCGCATATCGATCCCAGCCTGTAGTGGCAATTTCAATTCGATTACCTTCACCCTGTGTGGGCCTCGAGCGGAAAGTATCCGTACACAACCGTACCCCGAATGACGTTGCCATATTCGCCGGTCTCATCGAGGTACGTCGTCTCGAAGTTGTAGATCTGCGTCTCCAGTGATTGCAGGGTTTCCTGTAAAAAATACCCAACTTTTGGATTAATAAAAATCAATAAAACAAAATATTCAATAAAAGATTCTTCCTCACCGCCACCTCCATCCGTGCTTTGATCTGTTCTTCGAGTTCCTTGCGCAGCGTGACCGCGTCCTTGGCCATCTCAACACATTTGTAGAGTGCAATTTTTTGCGCAGCAGTGCATCCATCGAAAGTTTGTTCTATTAGTGGCTGATAGATGCTACGGAGGAAAGATTCTATGGAACGCGACCACGGCGTCAACCACGAACGTGGTCAATGCAGCGTAAAAACACGGTTCACGCAATGGTCGCGAGTTCTATGTCGAGTAAACGTGCAACGATACCAACAAACCCACCGGCCTGGGTTGGTTCTCATTGTCAGTTTCGGTTTCGGACATGATCCGGGACGACTCAAAGCTAGCTAATTCGCATTTTTAACATTCGTCGGCGCTATTAACAACATCAGTCGGGAACCACTGAGAATGTATTCCAGCTGTTTCCAACAGCTATCTCACAATTTCAAACTCTTCCGTGAAGCTCGCCTTTATTTAAAACACGACTCATCGGGCAGAATTGCATGATAAAAAATGAAAATCAAAAGCAAGGGTGAAACGGGGCGAAATTATTAAATACTCGTAGCGTTTTCCTCACATAACAAATCTGTATCGTCTATCAAGGCATAGTAATAGGGTAGATTGAAAGGAAAAAAATACGAGAAATCAAATCGCATTCTGATATTAAAAGTTTACACTAAAAAACTGAATTTCCAGAGGGGGATGGAAATAGGGGGCCTTATGTCTTGCACTTGGCATAGATGGCACCGCCGAGGGCATCGATCGACTTGGCGCACGAAGACAGGGCGGCGAACGAAATCTGTGCCGGCGGATCGACCTGAAGGCCGTTCATTATTATGAGGAATGTAGGAAGCGAGGGAAGACCAGAACGAAACAAAACGTACCTTGGGAGGCGTCACGATGAGGATGCCCTCGCGCTCGTCAATCCTCGCAGTAAGCGCTGGAAATTTTTTTTTATTTTAGAAAAAAATCAATAAGTTCGAATCGATAATTCCATGAATCGATAATTCCCGTACCACTCTCGACGATCGTCTCCACGAGTAGCCGCTTGACCTCCTCCTCATCGACGTGGATCCACTCCGCGAGCTGCTTGAGATACACGCGGTGGTAGGGCTCGATGTACTTCAGGAGGACCTGGAAATTTGGAATTCCGTATACTACCGTAACCCCGGATCTTCCGCTCGAGATGCCCCGTACCTGCGTTCGAATATTGTTGAGCAGCTCCTCAATGTGCTCCTTGATGAAGGGATCCGCCATGATCGTTTCGCGGTGCGTCGAGAGGATTTCCTCGAATCTGCAGAGATTGGAATAAGTATTCAGTTTACGATTCGTTAGCCCCCTCAGGTACCCTCAGGATCAATCGATACTCACTCTTTGAGATCCTTGTTCTGGTAGGCGTCCACCATGCGCTGCATCGCCACGACGTCCGGTTCATTCTAAATTAATATTATAATAATTATTATTATCCGTTTCTTTCTTTCAAGCCTTTACCACTCGTTCACCATCTTTTCCGAGGTGGTGAAAGTAATAATCAAAAAGCTTTTTATCTGGCACTTTTTCTCTAACTGTTTATATCTGCATCCATGTTGGCATTATGTATATGTATGAACCCATTCTTCTTCTATTCCACTCTTCATAGATGATTCACCTCGTCACATGGCTCAGCGTTCAACAAAAGTTTCCGGCTGCCTCCCTTTAGATTAGATTCTCTCCTTCAAGGTCGGGATGCGATAGCCAACAAACACGTGGTCTGCATCGGCTGATCGCTTGTGAGAGACAACTCTCAAGACAGAGACGAGAGGAATACACGAGGTGAATGGTCCGACTTTGTGAGTGAGCACCATCTTTTTCTCGTCAACCTCTCGCCCATTTTCCGCGTGAATGGACTGCTTACGCATTCGGGTGCCGGGATACCAGGGGAAAACGTTCTAATTTGTAATCAATGGACGGGGGCGAGTCACCAGGGAAGTAATAGTCAAAGACGGCTACGCGCTCTAGCTGAACACCGATCAGCATCCCAATCCCCCTTTCCCACCTCTAACCCTTTCCACTCGATTACCCTGACGATAAAGATGGGACCATATCAAAAACCCCATGTTTTCGGGACAGATTACAAATACTTATCAAGTACGCCGAACGCGTCAACAAAATTACAGCAAAAGCATATATTTAGCTGGCGCACGACTCACCCCGCGCGCCTGTCGTGAGGGCGGGGGCGGGGGGGGGAGGGGGGGGGGGGGGGGCGGCGGGGGGGGGGGGGGGGGGGGGGTGGGGGGGGGGGGGGGGGGGGGGGGGGGCGGGGGGGGG
>JACMIG010000396.1:0-11081 GCA_014805385.1 Levipalatum texanum
TGCTTGGGGTCACCCAAGGTATCTACCATAAATATTTGGGCCCCTGGCGCTGACCCCCTGTTCACACGATATTTGAACGATTTGGAATTTCTGTCTTAAATTAAGTAAATGACCTTATCAATAACGATGACGTGCTTCTTGGGTTGACTGCACTTTTCGATCTGTGAGATCTTCATCTTGAGATACGATAGGTTCTCCGGTGGTCGGCATTCCGCTTTCTTCACAACACGCCCCTCCACTGACAGCGATCCCGATCTGAAGGACGACGCTTATACCACGAGCAACGTGGTGTAGTGAACGTCGTCGTAGTATAAATACGGTACCTTCCACACCACGGCGTTCTAGCATGAAATAATAATATAAACTCACGTTATGCTGGCCTCTTCCTCCATTCCCGTCTTATCCTCGGCTAGCACTACGAGGGACTGGAGAAAGAGATAGTTAGCGAACGAGACTCCAGTTCACCTGTTGATTGAGGTCTCCGATATTGAAGGTGTGCTCTTGAGGGATCGAACCGCCGTCGGTCGGGCCACGCTGAAATCAATCAATAAATCAATAATCGTCATTTAGAATTCGAAGAGTCGTCAGCCAAAAAAATATTAGAATGTTTATATATGCAACGAATTTCCCACCTTGCTACTCGTCGGTCCGGCAGCCAGAGATTCTGGCACCTTGAGACCCGGGCGACTTCGGAGCTTGACCTGTAGGATATTGAAATGGATCATAAATTCATATATGGATCAGCTAAAATCGAATTATCGATTGTAGCGTTCGATCGAAAATCGATGACTAACATTTCCATTCTTGCCGGCGCCTTGGGAGATCTGCAGTCGCCCGACGTCCGTACCCGAATTCGCCTCCCACAGCTCCGACAGATACTTCGGTACCTGATAAGAATACCTTGTTCCGCGAGTAACCTTATTGTCAGATGCGATAAATGCAGTAGCCGGGAGACGAAATAAATGCAGAAACAAAAAGTATTACCTTGACGAGCCACACGCCCCTCTTCGCGAATTCGATGTCGACCTCGTCTCCCGACTTACGCTTTGCCATCTGAAACAGAACTATGGTATCAATTATTTTGCGATTTCCGCAGTAACAGTATCCCCATGGATCAAGCAACCGAGCAAGGAATTCAAGTGAAAATAAGAACGCAATTTATCAGCGCATTTCGAGCAGTGGAATCAAATCAGCGGATATGATAGCAAGATAACTGGAATTTTGAAATTGAAATAAATATGGCAATTATGAGCGTGGCGTATAATTCAAGCTAATTACAAAAATGCAAATTACAAATATCGCTGTTCTTTATGCTATAGATGAAGAACGCTACCTCTGGGGTGGAACTTCTTCTATGATTTATGGATGCCCTTGAGCATGGCGACGAGTTGGGCGTCGTCCACGTGAGTGGCCCATGCAGGAGGAGGCAGCGACAGACCCGCCATGGCTGCTTTGATGGAAGAGATCGAACCTGGACAATAGTCTTTGAAGATCATTATATAGACTTTTTGTTCGAAAACATACTTCTTTTAGCTCTATCACATATTTACGAATCGTTTGGAGATCATTTCCAGAATCGATCTCATATGGAATTTTCCGATTTCGAATGCAACCTATTTTTTAGACGATAATGGACTTAGTCAAAATACCTTCATCGAGTCCTGGCGCCTTGACGCCGCCTTCCGCATCAACGGGTGGCCACTGCAGCTCTTTGCTGTCCTCCGCTGTCTCACCGGGCCACGCTTCTTCTTCCAACTGAGAATAAATATGCATAGAGAAATTCACGGGCAGAGTTACCTTTACTCCATCAGCGGGCGACTCTGCTGCGCCCTGACAGTCAGAAGATGGTGGAAGAGGTTGGGGCGAATTCTGAAGAATTAATTGAGCACATAGTTAGAGATGTAATAAACCAGATTCGCAAAATATGTTTCGGAAAACCGAAATACTCACGATGCTGTCGTCGACATGGTCCAGGGATTCTTCCATGGGAACAGCGGCGTATCCAGGAGGCGGTCCATCTCGATCCACTTCTCCCGTCGTTGAATCCGACTCCCAACCTGCAATAATAAATAATAAATAGTATATTATAAATAATAAATGCGATAATAAGCGACCTGCGATAATACCAATATATTTTTGAGAGAAAAATGGCGAATGCATCGCTCCCGGATTTCCACATTTAAAGATCGCATGAAAAAAGTAACCGCACCACTCGAATCCCCGTCGTCGTCTCCTTCTACAACGCGAACGATGGCAACGCCGTTGAACTCGACATCGAAACCCCTCTGCCAGCCGTCCACTTCATAGGCTGGAAAAAAAGCTTCGTTTCAATACGAAACTCGTGCGCACCTTCGTTGTCGCTATCGATTCCGTGATTGCGAGTGCCTTCGCTTATCCGCGGTGGAGTACTCGCTTCGTTCGCCTCCTCTCCACCCATAGCCATCCTTCTTACCGTTCAAGAAGCCCAAAGAACCTAGACCGCCCCGAGCCGGACAATTTGCCGTGCACTTTATGCGTCAACGGAGATTCATGCGCGTCAGCATCCGATTCCGCGAAAAAGCTCACAAATTTGGTATATTTCGCGGTCGGTAGATACATGTTTGAGATAGAAAAGCGAATTTACCCCATAAGGGGGTAAAGTTGTCAAAAGCCTAGACCGCCAGCGTTAGCCGCGCTGGTTAATGCAAGCAATATCAACGAGCGCGTTACACTCTCCCACCTTCGCTGAGGTGCTGGACGGAATTTTGGGAGAGCCGGGTGCCCTTCGAACAGTCCCGAGGGGTACCTCCTCGGGACAGGGCACCCGGGGAGAACGACCAATGCAATTAAGCATTGGCCTGTCCCCACTGCAATCAAAAGAAGCGCAAGATGCTTAATTCGATCCCATCTCTTCCAGGGAATAATACGGGAAATCCCGTGGCCTGCCAGGACTTCTCGCACATTCCGAGGTCGTGATGACAAGGAAATCCACAAATGGCACCACTTTAGATTACAGACGTGCACAAACAATAATAAACGATGACGATAAAAACGAAAAACAAAAAGCGCGACAAACTGGGGCCGTCCGGAGACACACCCAGAAATCCACGAGAGTTCCTGGGGACCCTTCAGGAACTTTCGCAGACTCAAGGGTCGTGGTGCAACCAAACACCCGCAAATCACGGCGGAAACGAACACGGCGGAAGAGATCACGGCGAAAAAAAACGCACGGCGAGAAAAGCGAGGGAAGCAAGTGTGAAATTGCGAAATGGGGGGGTCCCGCGGGCTCGAGGCTTGGCTCGAACTAGCTTTAATGAATGAAATAAAAAGGAGGGAGGGGGGAGGGGAAATGGGTCACTCTTTTTGTCGTCTCCGTCGTTGAACCCTTGCGATCGAGAGTTGCTGAGGAGGCTCTGGAGAACTTGCGGTTACTAGCGAGAGGTGGGTTACGGTACCCGCGCGTCGACGAAAGAAGGACCTGAAATAAATCAGTTTGCGATTGGATGCTGGGATACGGTACGTGCGAGTTGTATCAGTTTGCGATTTCTCCAAAGAGCTGGGATACGGTACCTTGGAAGGGAGGGAGAGGAGGAGGACGGATGGCTTGAGGACGGCGCGTGTAGACCATGAGCTCGTGAAAATGGAGTAAATTAAGTGGTCAGGGGAAAGGGAATCATGCGTTGATCCTTCGTGAAGATGTCCGGGAGATCTTGAGCGTGCCGTCGTCCTGGAGTAGATCACTTCGCGATTGTAGCAGGGGATACTGTACCGAGTCGCGTCGACGGGAAGCCTGGAAGAGATCAGTTTGCGATCGACCCAAAGAGCGGGGATACTGTACCTGGGAGGGGAAGGTGGAGGACGAGGGCGGATGGTTCGAGGCCGGCGCGTGTAGACCGTGAGCTCGTGAAAATGGAGTAAATTAAGTGGCCAAGGGAAAGGGAATCATGCGTTCTCCGTCGAGAAGAAGTCCGTGGCGACTTGAGTGTCGTTGAGATCGAGGCCTTGAAAGCTCAGTTCGCGATTGGAGCCGGGATACCGTACCGAGGGCGCGTCGAGGAGACCTGGAAAAGATCAGTTTGCGATTGCTCTAAGGAGCTGGGGGTACGGTACCTGGGGAGGAGGGAGGTGCGGAAGCGCCATGTCGGTGTATCGGTGAGAGAGATACCTTTAATTTAAAATAATTGGAGGGGAGGGACTACTGACCGGGCGGAGGAGAAGCGACGTCGGAGGAAAAACAAGAAATAACAACGATGATTCGTATTGATTCGTATTAATATACGAATCAATACGAATCAATATTTTAGTCATCAAAACGCTTCGCGCTTTGATGACTTTGACCAATTATTTTAATTTTTAACTCTCAATTTTACACAATTTTTATTTTTTTCCCCCAATTTTTACCGGCAGCTGCCGGTCATTTTATCCCCCCAATTTCCTCCGGTGGCCACCGGGATTTTTAAACCTTTTTTTTTAATTTTTATCTTTTTATTTTATGTTGACCTTATTTTATATTTTATTTTAACATTTATGTTGACTTTATTTTATATTTTATTGACCTTATTTTATATTTTTTGTCATCCGCTACCGCCTTCGGCGGCGGCGTACGACTTTGATCTACGACTTTACCGACAACAATAAATGATCCACTTCCCCTTTCACCGTGTTCCATGGGAGGCGCTGCGAGGTCGTCGTCCTTGCCGTGTCGTCGTCCGTCGTCGTCGTCGACGTCGTCGCCACCGCGAAGCCGCTAGAAATACTATTTTCACTATTTGCTAAAACATCCGAGTGTAACGACCATAACGGTCTTGTATTATCGCACTTCAAAACGCTTCAAATTTTGCAACCCGAACGCAGATTAATTATCGCGAGCCAAATTTTATTTCTCCCCCATGGACAGAATGGTAGATCAAAGACGGCAAATAAGGTGGTTTCGGAATAAAAATCGAGTGTGGTTCCCGGCAATAAAAACGTTTGCCCACAGAGCTCCAAATTCATCTAGATCTGCGTTCCGTTTTCTCTCGAAATTTCTTTTATATTACCAAAATTCACTTTTCTTCACCCAGCTTTCCCATCCCCCGGTTGACCTGTGGCTCCCGACAACATAGACTTGTGCGAAGGGCAATTCCAAACTAATCTAAATAGACATTCCTTTTTTTAAACTAATCTAAATAGACATCCCATTTATGCACAGAGCTTTCACCGTCATATCGTTCTCGCTATGGATCAAAAGGTAGATCAAAATGGCGATAGGAATCCAGGAATAAAAATACCCCGAGAATCCCTACAATAAATAAACTATGGTCGAGAGTCAAAATTGTCGAGAGCCATTGTAGAGAGCCAAAATGACGCGAAGATTTTCTCGGCCGAAAAATAGATAAACATGACGCTACCCACAGGAAGATTGGAATGAAAAACACTCGTGGTTCCCGACAATAGAGCTAAAGATAATAGATCCAAATATGTCTAACCCGATTTCTCTCTCCACGCTACACTTGTTGTCTGACTTCTCAGAGGTAGAGAGTAGATCGAGTAGATCAAGGCTGAGACAACAATTGAGTTTTTAATTTTTTAGAAAATGGCAGCAAGTCGTGGGACGGGAGCATTCTGAGCGGGCAAAAAAAGGAAAGACAATATCTGCCATTTCATGAACAATTTCTATCCGACACTGCAGAGAATCCGAAAGAGGCCCTTCGCAAAGCATCGCGAGGTTCTCGGCAATAAAATTCCAAATGGGGCCAGAGCCATGCGCGGTGAAACTACTGATCTAGGAATTATTGATCTGACGGAAGACGGAATTATTGATCTAAAGGTAGATCATCAGCATTTGCATTAACGGCGTGTTCTCTTTGAAGTGAAAAATGCATTTGCATGGGATGCACCCACTAAACGGAAAAATGCATTTGCAAAAATGCACCCACTAAACGGCAGAAGTTCGGAATTTATATTCTAAAAAAAGTGGCAGGAAGTGGTGGGCCGGGGAGGATTCTACAGAAAGGGGCTATTCGCTAAATGGCACAAGTTCCAAATAAATATCAGAAGTCGATGTGGTTCTCGACAATAACTTGTGAACCATACATTTTCATTGGGACCCACTAAACGACGCAAGTTCTCTAAATGTTCCATATCCAGCGCATTTCTAATAGGAGTCTAGTGCCATGATTTATTGATCTTTTTCAGCGGTAGACTACGTGCAGAAGTTCGTTTGCTAGCGGCCCAAAGACAATAAAATAATGCTCCAAAAATTTCCTATTGCGCTCTGGACTGGATTCAGAATTGGGTACTCAATAGATGGTAGATCACAAATGGTGATCAAAGCGATTGATTATTTTTTGTCATCGATTAAAAAAATGAAGGAAACAGGAGCAATAGTCTTCCCAATAGGATGCTAGGGATAGCCGGTCTCTCTTTGCCAAAATGTTCGTGTCCATCACCAATACTACGGTGGGACAACCGATTCAGGGTGCGAAAGGAAAGTTTTAGGGAGGCCCCGTGAAGTGATCTATTGATTCAGTTTTTATTTTTGAAGGGACACCGACTATGCGCAGAGATTCATTCACTAAACTTCATAAGATCGTAATCTTGTGGTTCCCAGCAATAAAAAAAGATCGCTATTCATTGCACTACAACCCCCTTGCCTACGGTAGATCAATGATTAAAAATCATTGATTATTTAAAAATCGATTAAGAGAAACTAACCGAGTCGTCGATGGAGCTGCTTGACGCTGGCGGTCGACGGAGGAGTCAGCGGCCGATGCCAGCGGAAGCTGAGGGGCGGGGAGGAGAGGGCCCGGCCGTGCCTGAAACGTGGTCAGGCTTGACATCGCGATGATTCCGAATGAGCAAGGGGAGGGAACTGGCAGGAATCGATCGAGAAAGGAATCGATCAGGCAGGAATAGATCGAGAGAAATCGATCGAGAAAGAGTAGATCAGAATGGAGTATGTAGGACAGAATTCACCGGGAGGAGACGGAGGGTTAGAAGGGTTACGGTACCAGGGCGCGTTGATGTGTGGCCAGGACAATCAGTTTGCGATAGCTCGAAAGAGAAGGGGGTACGGTACCTAGGAGGAGGGAGGGTTAAAGGATTAGACGGGTCAAGGAATAGCAAGGAGCCCACAGATAAGTCGCAGAGAAGAAGGGGAGAAGACTGGTCAGAAGGGTGTATGAAAATACGGGGCGGACAATGAGAGGAGAGGAAACGCTGGAGCGCTGACGATCACGCGAAACAATGAAGGCTACTGGGAAGACGATGAAAACCTCTGGAGATGACAAACAGCTTATGCTCCAAATGGCCAGAAATAGCGCGAGCGGTAGATCGGCCAGAGAGCCGTTCACGGCCAGTGGGATTGCTTCTGAACGGAGTGTCCTAGTTCAAGTCACTGGGCAACTGTAGATCAGCAGGGAAGACGTGAAGTATTCCGATGAAGATAAATGATGCCCCTGGCAATGCTGGGCTATGATCAGACCCCCGGTCGATCAAAAAGCCATCTATATTATCTTTATCTACATCCGCTTTGTAGCGCCCGCTAGCGGTGGAACCGGAAAGAGGATAAGAAGGCGGAGTCTGAAGAGGAGGAAGCAGGAGAAAGGAGAAAGTGGGAGATCGGGGAGTCGGGTGAGAGTGGCCCACCGGAGACGGTTACTCGGCGTTGTCTCTTGAATTAGGTATTGTACATTCTTGTGTCTATGAAGGAGCAAAGTGCTATAGTCTAGTGTTCTCATATCACAGGAGTTATCACAGAGGGTGTGGTTGAGCCTGGGTCTCCATACCGGCGGATCTACCAGTCTATCTGTCGCGTGCTACCGTATCCATCACCCGTGTCGCTCCAGTCTTGAGGTCCATCCGGAATAGAGTGTCTCTTTTTTTTCTTATCCCAGTTTTATCGCAGTTCGTAAAATAACGACAACAACAAATAGATTTCATCTGGAATAGTGAGAGTTTGAGCACAATGTACACGGTCTTACTCGTAATCGTTTTCCTCAGGCAACATTAACGGGCAACTGAGCTTTCGAAAATCTCAATCATCAAAAAATGGATAATCTGTGACTAGCGAATACTGAAATCTAGATGGCAAACGGAATAAAATAGTGAATCCCCTCGGTCCCTCTTCATTCATCTCCGTTCTCCTCCGAAATTCGATGGCCGTTGCGTACCAACGGGATCTAGAAACAAATTTGAGTGGAAAACCCAAAGTCCTGAGTCTATTATCGAGGTCCACAGAGTTGGCAATTTTTGACTACGCACCCAATATGTTTCCTCGATTTATGTAATTTGGGATAGGACATTTCTGGATACTATCGTGTCATTTGCTAAACCCATCATTATCCGTGAGAACCCTGCGGGCTTCGACAAGAAACCTAAATTATGCGAAAAAATCAATAAATCAATACCTTGATCTCGCTGCCGTAGAGCCCGTGCTTGTAAATGTAGTCGATGACTCCATCGGGGGTGGCGTACTTGATGGATCGGCTTTCGGCTAGGGCCTTCCGAAGGCGCGTCGATGACACGTCATTGGGGGCGGAGTCGTCGACCACGATGTGGATGACGGACTCCTCGAAGCCCATCGAAGAAAGAGTCGCCGCCGGCGAGGAGTCGGGTCTGCAAAGGGATCGATAAAATCGATTTATAATGATAGAAATACATTGAAGATGGAGAAGTATTAAAGAAGGACCATCCACTGCTTATTCTTACCTAAAAAGGACGACGAGGCCGAAGTCCCTCACGATCGCCTCCACGTCTTCCGTCGACCACAACTGCGAGCCATCCGGAAGGAGGCGAGTGAAGGAATCCACCTGTAAATACATCGACATAAATATATAGCGATTTCTTCAACTCCGGATTTAGCGAGAATGTGGGGGGGAATGATCAATACTGTAATAAAGATATTAGCCCACCAGATCTCCACCTGCGACGAGGAAGCACTGCAGGGCGGGATCCCCGTAGGTTTGACGGGCGATTTCGCGGTGGTGGGCGAGGACCTGCATTGCAAAAATTTTATTCCGTGCTTCTCGCGCACACAATTTTCAAGGGATCTTATTTCTTCTTGGATGAGGTATAATAAGGCCCGAGTTCTGCTACATTTAGCATGCGCAGACAAAATTGTTTGCGCATGCTGAATTACCGTCTTATGTTAGAAAATATAGCTACAACTATTTACTTCCTCCGCATCAATTATTCCCCCGACAAGGAGCTTCTAGACCGAAAGTGTATTTATGTTGACGAACGTTGTGTTCATGCTGACGCACTTTGTGACTACGCAACTCTAAAGAAATGCCTCCAACCTGCCGTGTCCTGCTCCACTCTCCCCGTCGTGCCTCCCAGTCGTCGACGCGCAGCCACCCACTCGATTCCGTTGCCCGATGGAGCATGGCAATTCGGTGCTCATCCGATGCGAGCGGCTTGTGGACGTAGGCGGAGGAGGCGGGAGAGAAGATTCCTTCCACCACTGACCACGGCGGAGACTGCGACGAGAGGTAGTCCCGAGCTACCTGAAAGGACGTGGTGCAGTAAACGTCGTCCTACCCAACATGATGTGTTGTGGTATATGTCGTCGCATACACCTCCTCCCTTCTCTTCCTACCTCCATCATCCGCAGGTGCGCGATGGTTGGCGGATTGAAGCTGCCACAGGAGAGGAGAATGGCTCGCCGCGCCGGGTGACCGTTCGTTGCCATTTCCTCTGAATGAATTTAAATCAATGAAATGATTGATGGTGCAAATGAAAAATTATAACTATTAGGAACGTTAGAATCGGAAATATTTCAAAATTAAAAAAATTGACTGAAGAAGAAAACCGATTTGAAGTGCGCGCTCTCAGCCGTAAAATTCGTAGCCGGGTATTAGGCATCTGTTTCGCGGTCGTGAGAACTATTTTGTGGTCACGAGATCAGAAGTGTGTCTATTATTTCAAATGTTAATTGTGCATTGTTTTTATTTAATTTTAGTAATGTCGCGAATTGTAAGTGCATGGGATAATCGGTGGTATGAAAGGGGAGAACTCTGGTACATACGTGGCATAAAGGAGCCGATATGATAGCGGATCACTTCAAGGAGAGACACAGATAACACTGTTATCATAACAGTCAAAACAATCAAAGCCGACCTCCTCGTAAAGTTGCCTAAATAAAAGCGGTGCTTACAGTATTTACAAGCCCGTGATAAAACGGGTTGGCATGCAGCTTAATCCAAACAACAGTTCATTATTTTATCGATGGCAAGTGCATTATTTACAAAGGTCAAAGTAAAACGGGCTAAAGGGGCATTGAGGCTGTCTCCATTTCCAAATGTCAAAGGGAGTTAAAATTGGGCTCGGGAGTAGTCAACCAACTGGAAAATGCACGGACAGGAAAAGCAATTGCTGGGGACCGGAAGTAAGCTCAACGAAGTATTATGGAATCTACCGAGATCGACAGTTATGACTTCACAACTACACGCATCTGAATCTCTATCCGTGGACTGATTTTGTACAAACGCTACTATTCACATTCGAGGTAGAAGACTCATTCTAGAGGTAGAACTCGGTAGCGGATATTCCTACATTATACGATTACACGGGGAAGTTGAGAATTTTGTTATGAAAAGCATTCTGAAGACTATTTACAAGTAGGTAATTGAATGATATTGTCCGGTAGCGCTAAGCTGCGAAATGAATGTAATGGAGCACAGAAGACAGATCATTTCGCAGATTCGCCTACGCATTACTTTAATTCCGGACAATACAATACTCCCGAGTTGGTAAAATTCGGGGGTTAGACTTCGATTACTTTTTAGTCTGCGGTGGTGCTCCCTTGAGCTGGATGAAGCCTTTTTCGTGAAGGTTCTTCAAGCTATCCGCAATCACCTGCAAGCATTTCAGGATTTTTGGGAAAGAATATGGAAAGTAATAATTAAAATTCGATTCCGCAAAGCCAGATACGAATGCTACGGAATTCTAACCCACGAAAATGAATTGTCAAGTCGTAACGTCAAATTGGACGGTATTAAAACTACTACGATGAGGGAACAGCATTATTGTCCGGTAATATAGTGATGCGGAGGTGACGCGCGAACTACCTTCGCGGTAAGCAGCGTAGTGATCTATCTTCTGCGGCAGAAGATAGATCA
>JACMIG010000396.1:20315-33515 GCA_014805385.1 Levipalatum texanum
TTTCCCAACCCCCCCCCCTTCCCCATCCCCATTATCCTAACCACACACTCTCCCCCCGTTTTTACGGGCCCCAATGGTGGCCCCTCTGTTCCCCCCCCCCCCCCCCCCCCCCCCCTCTTCTCCTTTGGACAGAGGAGAGGACGAGATGGACCATGACGATGAGTCATGAAGTCTTGCACAGACTGCAGCGAGAATGGGGGAAGTCGGCCCTCTTCCGGCTCCTTCTTTTCCTCCACCCTCAACCCGGAATGTGATACTTTACGGCTTCCGCCCTGACTTAAATGCACCCGGGTCGGCGTTGCGAAATTGAGTACTATTTAGATTTTGGCCTTTTTTAGCATATTTTTTCTAGAACGAAATTGTTACACAATAGTACTAGAGAAAAGATGTAGGAAAAAAAGAAAAATATTGGTCTTTTTTCTAGAGCGAAATTGTTTCACAATTGTGTTAGAAAACAGACGTAGGAAAATAACTTTTTAATGTAAATGTTTGTAGAACTTTTCTCAAACTCAAGCGTTACAGTTCGATGCTGGACACGCTGATGGCATCGACGATGTCGTCCTCGTCCTCCTCGGCGGCCTTCCTCAAGCCATCGGAGCTGTCGCTCGACGCCCGCGCCCTCCACGACGCCCTCCCCGACATCAGCTACCTCTCCAACGCATGGATCACCATCCCCGTCAAGCAGCGCCCAGCCGCCGAATAGCTATCAGGAGTTTTGCCCTTTATAGATAAAGTTTTCGTTCCTAGTCAGACATATTTTGTATTAGTTCCGGTGACTGGGACCTAGCTAACATAGTATATATCAGATAGGTCAAATGATTCGAACAGTGTCCTCCCGTGTCGTTTATCGTGACGGATATTTTAATTCCACCCTTTGCAGCTTCGATTGGCTATACTCTGCGTAACTCAATTTGTGACCATTCCTTTTCACGAAGTGTTTTTGTTTTTAAGCACCGCTTGAAGTCGGTTCATGCATGCATAATGTCTTCCTTTTCTCTCTCAGAAATTTTGCTTGATATAGTTTGTTTAGATTGCAATGTAATTGTTTACTAATTGAATGCGCGTTCCATCCCTAATCATGGTTTTGAGTCCAGCAATAATATCAACCAACATTTACAGCGACTGTGATAGAGAAACTTCGCTGTGAGAATTATTTCCTATACTACACCGAATGTGATATCAAACCCCCTTCGAGCTACCCTTGTGAGTTGACGTCGCTTCTATGAAGAATAAAAGTCGAAATTTATCTCCGTTCTCGTTCCTCGTCCATTCTGATGTCAGGGTCGTAGAGTTCCCAGACTCTTTCTTCCACTTTGAAATGCACCCCCGGCGCTGTTTCAAAGTGCAGCATGCATGCCTTTTCCTGGCACGGATAAGAATACTACGTGTGCAGCACCGCCTGTCTGATAGACGACGTGCTGAGGGACAAGGTCTGTTGAGAGACACAGGCATGCTCAAGAGCAACCATGATCCACCTCACGTTGCAAGTGACGCGTCTCATCAAAACATGCGGCTGCCCCCCATGGGGATTACCGCGGCCTTCGATTAGCCCTTCATTCCAAAGGGCACAACACAGACGGAAGGCCCATTCCTGGGAACGGTCACCCAAATGGGATCCACCCAAAGGTGTCATGACATTAACATGACAATGGCGCGCATTCGTGTCCATCCCCCCATTGGTTCCGGCTGCAGGGGTGGTCTGGTGGTTTCTCACGCACGGGCGTGCAAGCCTTTTACTGACTTAGTCATGAGCTGCCGCCCCATCCAAATACTTTGCATGTGACACCGGGGACAGAAAAACAGGTTCATTGTAGCGTTCGCAAAAAGAGATACCCGGAAGTAAGAGGCAAAATAACGGTAGTGGGAGTTATACACCAAATGAGATTAATACATGTGAGAGCATTCACCGCGCGGCTAATATTAAATGTAGGGGGCCGGTAGAGGGGGAAATACGTCGGAAACAACGGATTGGGGGGTAAATGGGGGCCGGCAAGAACGGGAGAAAACCAGTTTGCGGGCACAACAGAGATAAGCAAGCGAGGAGCGACAAAAAAACTTCAATCAGCAAAAAGGACACACCGATTTGTACTACAGTATCAGGGAATTGCCACCCCATCTACAGTACTCTAACTTGCGCCGAGAGACCCGTTGAGTGGGAGGTGAGCGATATTGAGGTGTGTGTGAAGCGCGCGGGTAGATAGCTGTGCCACGAATGCCTAAGACCTAAGGAATGAGCAGCAGGCACTGTGAAGGAGTGCCGCGCTATAGAGCTAAGAACCTATACTAATCAACAATTGCTACAGGGAGATCCGTTTGGGGGGTGGAGGCAACGAGGATTGCACGAGAAGCGGCACCAGCGGGGTATAACAGCGGATCGAGCGAGTACGCGCTGAATCTGTCGAATGCTCCATGATGACTCTGCGATTATAGATGCCGTGCGTCGATGTTCTTGCATTTGCAGGACTTTATCTGAAATTTTGAAAGTGTTCCTAAGGTAGAATAGGCGGGCTCACAATGACTACGCTCTTCTCGATGGTCGGAGGATTCCTCAACGGGCAGTCGAGGACGACCTTCATGGTGTCGTAGTCATCAGGAGCACATTGCGCTGCTGACTGCAATGCAGTTGAAATTGGCTTATCATCACTCACGACGAAATGGATATTATGTACCTCGAAATGAGCGCTACTTTTCATAAAACATAATCTGTTCCTCACCTTAAACATGGCCTTGAGCTTCTTGGCCTTTGTCCGCGGTATGTACATGGAATGACAGGAACCGTTGCAGAACCTGTAATTAAAACTTTTTAAAAAAATTCGCTCTTCTAAAACATATACAATAGAAACTGGTAATAAAATAATTGGAAATTTATTTTATCGTTTCCGTACATGAGTTTACCATCTTCAAATTTTGACGAATAATCAGTATGGTTTCACATTGTTCTAATCGTCACTATCTGGTATAGTAAGCTGCGTCCCGACATACTGCGGGTGGCTGGAGGGAGAGGCCTAATCTCTGATCCACCATCGATGGGTAATCAGAGTCTGGTGCGAGAGCGCACCAGAAATCAGAGACACCCTCCCATGCGAGGCCCGCGAGATGGAGGGAGGCTTTATCACACGACTCCGATCGTGTGCTGAAATGCTGCACGACGCAAGTACTGATAAAGTACTCGGGGCGAATCAAGGGAGGAAACTACAGCAAGCACAGAAAAACAGCCCTGTCCGTTACGGCTCAATAGTAATAAAAACATGGGGTATGGGTATTAACGGCGCCGGGTGTATATCGAGTACAACTCGCATCAGAAATCTAGTGCCGCATTCTTTGAAGCAGGGAAATGCTACCTCAAAAAACGCCCTTGACTTTATGCCTAATTGTGCGTGTATACACTTTCAGAAAATTTGCTACAATGCCTTTCGCCCCTCCAGACAGCAAATGCAGCATCTCCAATGGAGAGAGAACAGTTACGCTGGAATGCTATATTAGAAGCGTTTGGATGTCCTGTAGCAGCCGAACATCGTATCTCAACGGCAATCCATCATGCTAAAGCAATCACAACGGAAGTGGTGATGTACAAAAGATACCCATCGCGATCTCGACGATCATACGATGGACTTCCGGAGCTGTTCCCTCCTCTCACTTGCGAGAGAAAAGGTGTGAATAAGAAGGGGGGCTGAGACAGATGAGCCCCGGCTATGGCGCCCTTGTAGATAACGCGCATTGTTGACTACCGATTCGAGAGGGGATTTCGAGGAGGAGCCACATCATGTGGGCAAAGATGAATTCAGACGAAAATGCATGATTTATACCGTGGTAATTCTCCGAAAATGCGCTCGGTTCTATGGCTTGCCTATAATAACGCACTACTTGTATGGTCGTAAATCGACAAAAAAACAGCACGACTTTACAGTCGTGCTAGAAAAGCGCTCGGTTCATACTGTTCATCGGCACAGAAACCGAAACCATGCCACTGCCCCAAAATGGTGCAAAACCATGCGCATTGTTCTCGTCCCTTGTATGGACTTGAGGGTGGAGAAGAAGATCGTGGAGATCATGATGGTTGACCACATTCCCTCCCTCCTTCCTTCCCTCGCTCGCGAGAAAGTGAGAGACAATTAGTCTTATCACTTGATCTGACGCGAATGGCGCCCAAATTTTGGTCAGACGAGAATCGCGCGGCCCTGCGCATCCGCCGACCCCGCGCCCTCTCGGTTATCATCGTGCAGACCGGCCCCTCGTTTTTGGCTGGCTGCTGCCCCTCAGAGTAATGAATGAGAGGGCAACATTGATGGGTCCCCAGTCCCGCCGCCATACTGACAGCGCCACTTCCTCCTATCCAACATGCAGATCAATGAGGACGAGATAAAGACTGCAATAAGGAAGGAAAAGCGCGCGAAAAATATAAGAGGGGCGCGTTTAAAAAACAAATCGGAGGTATAAACTGCGCACAGAACGCTCATTTTTGTTATGGCGACTGTGGATTCTGATGAATGCCTATTCAGCGAAGTCCATGATCTGTGCGAGACACATACTTTTCTGTGTTTTTAAACGCGCTTCTCTTCTATCTATCAAGAAAGACGTAAGATATGAACAGAGAAGAAAGTAAATCAATTCGTACCTGTTGATGACGACCTTGGACAGGCAGCCCGGCTCGCGGACCTTCTGCTTGAAGCGCTTGGCAAAGCAGACATTTGGGGTCTTGGCTATTTCCTGAAGAGTCTTCTCTCACTCCGCTCCGAGTAGCTGATGAACCTCGGGATCAGCGAAAGTTATCTCCACGGCTCCTTTCATGCCGTTCGGAACGTCCCTGTCATCGTCCGTGGCTTCTTCAGCTGGTGGCCTCCTTGATAGGGCTCCTTTCCTTCCGGAACCTGAAAGTCTTTCTTTTGAAATGAATTTTATTCTTTTACATAATAATACCTCATTACATAATAATACATCTTTGGTGCTTCTCCCCACCTTTATTCCGCTGTTTCTTCTTGTCGTTTTTACGGATTTGATGTGCTAGCCTCTGTTGATCGGCGTCTTGGAGGCTGTTGAAGGTGGCGAATGAGATGGCCTAAACACACGATTACTGATAATTCTACCTGCTAACCTTTACCCGCTGCGACTCCGTTAATGACGAGCCGTTGAGGATGGAATATTTTAAATTGCCGTCACGCTCGCTAAAATTGTTTGAGCAAAATTGCTAATATTTTATCAAGCATAAATTAAAAATTACCAAAAAAACATATATTGTGTAATTAATTCATCAAAAATATTTTATAAAATCAGAAGATAGTCAACCTGAGCGGAATGTGAACGTAATCGAGCTCCTCATCGAGGTCTCCACCCGTGCCGTCCATGTGTATCTGTGGCCGACCGCGGGCTACGGTAGCACAGCAGGCAAGGACGACGACGACAACGACGGCGAGGAGCTGATCACTCGGGCTGTAGGTCCTCCTCGTGAGAGGCCTCCGCATTCCGTGGGGGATACGCGGACGGACTTATGGCTGCGGCGATGGAAGGGGAACTTGAGGACTCCGCCTTCTTCGCGAACGAGAGCAGGGGGCGGGGCCAGGAGATGCCGCAACTTTTGAGCGGGGGCTGCAGAGCGATCGAGATGGTGGGGGTGAAAAGGGGGGAAGGGAGGCGAGTCTGTCTTCTCTAGAGGAAGAGAGACGGAGGCTGATAGCAGCCCGATGGCGCCAAGGCGACGTCGCCACTCTTATTCCAGAGCCCCGTACCTTCTGGAACCGGCAGGTGGGAATCCCTGGTTGGTCGGGGCAAGGCCCTAGGAGTTGACGATGGCCTCGGCGACGTCGGAGGCACGTCGTCAGCGCGTAACGACGTCAGCGTCGACGGGTGTTGTTAGTATCAATCGATCGATTCACTCGCTCCCTCCCTGATAGTGGCCACGATAGCTCGTGGGGGAAGTGCAGGCGGGTCCATCGTGCCGCCGCTGCCGTTATCAACGCTCTCCTCCGGTTCTGTCACCTTGCCCCGGATAGACGCCAGTCGCTGAAGAGCGACGAGGCGTCCAGATTCGGACAGTCTTCAAGCCTCCGCCGGCACGAAGACCATTTCCATTCTCTTGGTATCAGTGGGGTCTCTCTTCTCTTCGAACGATACCCGCGTGGCCATCCTCATCCACGAAGGGGGGTGGAGGTGGAACATTGTCCCGCCCACGCCCCCCTAACCTCTGTACTCGGGAGTATGACGTCAGTCTGGGGGGCTTTATCACTCGCCGCGGAGCGCGTACCCACGATTGGATTGGCGAGTGCCATTCCAGCAATGCTATGAGTTAAGGGGCGCGCTGTCGCACACCCCCGCCCGCGATTCAATTGCCCTGCTTTGCATGGAATGCCTTTACTCGAGATCTCGTCAAAAATGTGGAATTTACAATCGAAAAGATGGGAAAAAAACAAGTTCAAAAATGAAAGACCTTGTGCAAAATACAACGTAAGTGTACAACGGATAAAGCTCAACTTCTCAAACATTGCATACCAAAAAAGGTGTTATACAATTAGCATGCGAATGGAGAGTTAATCATGGCGAGGGGCACGACGGTCCCATTACTTGGTCTTCTTGGCGGCAGGCTCGGCGGCGGCCGCATCCTGGGGTGGCTGTTCGGGGGCGGCAAAGAAGATGCTTGGGGGCGGAGGAGGAGCAGGAGGGTCCGACGGAAGCGGATCCAGTCCCATCGGAGGGGGGAACTGCTCATAGAGAGCCTGCAATAAAGGCCATTATTCAGGGGATCATTTTCAAAAACTTCTGGGAATCAGTGCATAAGTGACGCATAGGTGACGCTGGGGGGTAAACCCCCCGCCTAAAACGGGCGGAATTGACGAAAAGAACCCCGCCAAAACCAAATATTGTCAAAAACCCAACGCAAAGGCGGAAAAAGTGTTAAAACCCACCGCCGGAATTTTTATTTTATGCACTGCTGGGAATGCGCATCATGGATTTTGTAGGAGAACATGGGCTACTTCTCTCACGGGTTGTTTGATAATAGAGTTGATCGAAAGAGTTCTTTTCCGTGTCTTGCAAGGGCACCAAAGCCAATTTGCGGGGGGATGACGTGATCGCGTTATTACAAACTGAAACCGCCATGGAAGTGCAATATAGCCTCATAATTATTGCCCTGCAGCGGCCAGCTCGAGTGCAGAAATTGGTCTCTCTTTCAGGGCTACCCGATAATAGACTATGGGCTTCTGGGTCAGCATCGGCAACTTTTTGGAAAAAAATCAGTGTACCTGCATGATGCCAGGCATTCGCTCACGATGGAACCTCGTCGGGCGCACTTCCATTCCGGTCCTCTGCAATGCAATTTATACTCAAATCGGCATTCATCTCAAATCTTTAAATTGTCACAAATTCAAAGAAACGTGAAATACCTTCTTGATCTTGAGGTCCTCGTCGTCGCTGTCCTCCTTCTCTTCCAGTGGAACGGTCTGCTTGTCCTTCGGGCGGAAATCCCACGAGTATCCGGAGGCCACGTTGAACTTGGAGTACTCCGTGACGAGCTTGAAGGCTTGGCGGACTTTGTCCGTGGCGGAGAGAACGCGGGACTGGAGGAGCGAGTATGCATCCGGGCACTGCAGGAATGAGATGTTGTCGGGGAAACTACCAATGCGAAGACTGACGCACTATGGGATAACGCAACTCTATAGTAGTGCCGACTTGTCTGACTGGATAAACACAGTAGGTCAGCGTCAATTCAGGCATGGAGCATGGAACAAATGTCTTCTTCTCATCGGATGGCCAGCGTATTATCCAGATAATTAAAATAAATCCGAGCACATTACCTGATATACGACTCCGTTGATGAGGTAGTAGTAGGCCTTCGGCGTCACGGTGTTGGCGTCGGATCTGGAGGTAATAATAATGGTAATCAAAATCGTGATAAATAATTACCTGTACTGCTTGCAGATGGTGAAAAGCGGCGGCTTGACGTCGTGCACCACGTACTGATCGCCCACCATGAGTCTGCAAAAGGAGAGGGAATTAGGAAGATGCTGATAAATAATTTTCGTCTTCGTCTGCCGGTCCAGATGCCAGAAGTACAAAACATACTGCATGCACTCGTTCATCGGCCGATCGATGTTCTGCATCTTCAGCTGTTGATTACAGCTCTTCGTATCGTAGAACGGATTGGCCTGAAATATCAAGCGAATAAATACAATAAATAAATTATAGAAGACTTTCGCGGCTTTTACAAATATTGACTCACCGGATTGCAAAAGAAGTCCAGCACGTTGAACTCGTTGATGTATCCGGGATGCACGCCGGGCACGCGGAAACTCTTGTGCAGGATACTCGCATCCGGTGCTGAAGTAGGCCTGGGGGGCCGGGGCCTGGGGGGCCGGGGAGGTCGGGCCCAAGTCGGGCCAGTCAGACGGCGAACGGGGATCGTTTGCCATGTTTGGAATGATGGACCAGCACATGCGGTACAAGGGTGCAAGAGAGCGGGATATTACGATGATCTACTGCTGATCATAATCACGCGCGAGAAAACTTCACTCAAGCGCGAAATTTTGCTTCAATCGAATTTTTGAAAAAAAATATGTTCGGACTTACCAGGAGGACCAACGCGCTGCATCTCTACCGCCCCCTGTAGAATATACTTTTTTACATTGAAAATGCCTTTTAGTTTGACCAGATGTAATCGATCGGATTCATGACCATAGAAATACACGGCTGATGTCCGAGGTAAATAATTTATTTGGATGTACGCAATAATAAATAGTTGAAGTGACGGTATTGGAGTGGTACGCAGAAATATTCTTCCACCGTAGCTCAAAAGTTTGAAATAATGGAAGGTCGTGAATGTTTAACCGGAGACAAGTGGTGAACTTCCTCGATAGCGTGTAATCACATAATGGATTTTGGAGGTGCTCAATACTTGTCGTCTCCGAGGTAGTCACCGAAGCCGTACGATTCATCCCTGCCCAGCAGCACGTCCATGTGAAGTCGCGATGACTGAAAAGCATTTGAGATACTAATACTTCCGAACATTGCTATGCTGCAAGAGTTCCAGAAATGAAATACCTGGTAGACACCGGCGGGGCCTCGGTTGATGTTCGACGCCGCATTGAGCTCCCTGAAATAGTTGTTCACCTTGAACATCTCTCAGATAGAGAATATAAGCCCCGTGCAACTAAATTCCATGATGCAGTAAATCTCGCCTGCCTGTAAAGTGCACTCTTGCGAGGAGGGAGTGCACTTTACAGGCATGCGAGATTTAGTACACCATACTTTTTAATTGAACCCCACTTACATGATCAGGTTCTCGGCGTGGGCAGTGCCACCGACACGTCGGCATCCCTCAATGAACGACGCCACGGAAGGGGCGATGCGCGATCCCTGTAGAATTATAGTAAGCATTTAAAAGAGCACGTATCGATGAATCCGTTGTTTCTAGCAACCTTATGATAGCTTGGTGAGAGCCATTGCTTAATCCCCAAAGTCAGAAAAGCCAACAATCGTACTCACCTCGGCGACGAGCTCGTGCGGTGCGAAGTTAGCCTTGCGCTCCGGCGCCTCGAGATTTTGCTTGAACGCCATGGGGCTGCAACCCTGCCATTGGAAGAGAAATGCCAATATGGAATTAAATGGAAAATGTAGATTACGCGTGCGTGAAGGTGTCATCCTTGACGAGAACGGTCTTGGCGACATCCCCAGTAGTGAGGAGATCCTTCTCGCGCTTCGAGCACTCCAGGAATGACATCTGATAAATGCTAATTGAGCACTGACTCGGAATAAAACCATTGCGCGAGCAAAATAACCGCAAGCAAAGGGAAAACTAGGGCTTCATTTGAACATCTGCGAAGCGCTGACAATGCGTCTGGCGCGCAAAATCTAGCGCGCTTCTGCGCGATATTTACGTGGTGTCGCATAAACGTCGACCGCACACACAGCGCACCCAAGGCCACACCAAGTGGCCCGCAGGGGGCGGAGTTTCTCCTGACGCATCTCATTCCTCTCGGGCGCTTCCTTCGGAGGGCTCCTTTATGGGTGATTCACACGTCCTTCATTTTATGCGTGCCGCTCGTGCCACTTTCTGATTCGACCCTGCCCCTAGACAAATGTTATTTGCGTCTTTTTCAGACCCTTAACTCTTCTACAGTATCCGCAGTGGCTCTACGGGAGATGGTGTCCACTAATGGGCACGCCAACGGGCACCACAACGGATCCACCCACCGTCTCCACGACTCCGAGGCCCTGAACGCCCTTATTTCGGAGCTGGCTCGCGAGGTTTTAGCATTCTTTTTGATTGGTTTTTGATAAAAAAATAATTGCGAATAATACAATATAGTTTAGAAAAAATATGAGAGTAATATAAGCTGTGAAAGCTTCTCATTAATTTAGAAATTAGAATAATATATATTGATTTTGAATTAACGGCACTTACAGGTGACCTCTTTCGACAAGGCGATAGTCTTGAAGTCGGGCGAGTCCGGAGTGCCGTACGTGGACCGCTACCACGATGCCATCAAGAATTTCGTGCGGGACGCCAAAAGCGCAATCAATGAGGTCAGTATTTTGGACTTTATCGCGTCATTGTAGTCGTTCAGTTGGACGCGAAGATCCAACAGCGTGCGCCACAGCGCGATGACCTCAGAAGAGACGTTGAGCAAGCACGCAGAGCTCTCGCTGAGATTGACAATATCGGTATGACGTTTATTTATAATTTTGTCTGGGAAATAAATAAATCTAAAATATGAAACAGCCAAAAATAATGTAAATGAATGCCGTGATTCTTCAGGTTCTGCAATGGAGCGCTCGGGTGAGGCCTTTGTCAGTGACCTTTTCTCGACTGCGAAGAGGAGTGATGCATCTTCCACGGCCCGCGCACTTCTAGAAGCCATCACGAGGTAGGTTTTGTTGAGTCGGAAAATACCGCAATTGATTACTTTAGATTTATGCTGATGATCGATCGCTTCGATGTCTTCCTCATCATCCAGGCCATTGATCTCGTAAGTTTTCGACAAAAGTATTAGAAACATTTTATTAAATTTAATATTAATTTTAAAAAATTCAGGCCAAGTCGTTGCTCGACGACATGCGAAGGTCTCGTACAGTGGAAGAAGTGCGCGAGAGATACGAAACCTTCCTCACCGTCATCCAGGAGGTCGGGAATTTTTCTTTATAGTTTATGCGTGATCTAAATACCTTTATTTTTATATTTTGTGATTTAGGTCAACGAAATTTCTATTTTATTATCGAATATTTATTTTTGTAGATCGATGAAACATCGCGTATTCGCCAAGCCGAGCTGGCCTCCGCGATTCAGAGGGAAGACTTGATGGCAGCGAGGGAACTCGTCAAAACAAGCTGCCCTCTCGTCTACTCCACCACCAAGGTAAAAATCGAAAAACCAATACTTCATCAAATAACTGATGGCATTTTAGGCGGCAATACGGCATCCAACGCGAGAACATGCTGAAATGATGGAGGCTGCTCACGACGAGCTGCGTCGTGCCCTAGAAGGAATGCAGTCTGCCATTGAAGGAGGACAGGTAAGGAGTTTATTTTGAACAATATTCATCATAAGTAGTGCGTGATGCACATCTTTTTTACTGCTGAAAAATACAGGTGGAGAGTGGTTTCGCCTCCTCCGACCTCCGCCACTACGGGCGGCTGGCATCGGCACTCGAACACTTCCAGGTACATCGGAATAATTTTCGCCATTTGTCGATTGATTTGATACATAAATCGATTGCCTTCCGATCATCTGATTTAGACACGCCTGATGTCGATGGACCCGAAGACGTACCAGCCCATGATCGATCGACCGCACCTCGAGGAGGAGCTCGAACGCATTGTGAGTATTCTAGACATTTGTTTTTACAGATATTAGGATGGTCTAAAATTTAAATAAATTGTTATTTTATGAAATTGTTTAGGTTACTGGATCTGCTGCGATCGCCGATGAGCAGTCGACGAGGAGAGAGCGAAAGGTTGGATTTTTTTTTAAAAACTATTATTTCTCTTTATTTTATTATTCCCAAAAATCTTAATTCATTTTCCAGGATAAAATTATCCTGGAATGCAACAGCGTCCGCCAGGCACTCCAGGAACTTCTGGCCGAGTACGACAGAAATGTGAGTCGATTTGTTTGTCTATCTGTCGGAGTACGCGAGAACCATCCTCACGAAACGTTGCGTTCCTTTCGGTCCGAAATGACGCGCCCAGCGTGATCGTGTGACGGAGTCGGTTTCTCTGTTCTATTATTCTTCCCCGCTGTCTGTTCACCCGCGCCCCGTTCGGTCCACTTGAGAAGAAGGCGACCATGTTTATGTTCCGCAATCCCCCCCTTCTATTCATTCACTCCTCGAAAGAGGAAGAGGAGGATCTGGGGACTCAATAGCTACTACAGAGTAGATCCGAGAAACGGAGCCCTATGAAGGGGGGCAACTCAATTGTACTCACTCCCAAACCTAAGAAGTTGGAGGGACCTCCCTTGTCAGCTGGCCAAAATACTAGAGAACTGTCTGTCTGCGTCTCTTCCAGCTCCCTTGTATCTTCCCCTCTCCTCAGCAGCATCTTCCCCGCTGTGCGCATCTGTCTCCAATCCATCCGTAATCTCGCCTAATCGCACTCCATTCGCGCCCAGCCCCTTTCCATCTCTGCGTCCTCTTGACGCGCAGCTTTCTCTCGGTGTGGTCCATCAGTGGGATGGCCTACTCGGAAGTAAGAGCCAGGTTAGGCGGGAGGAAGAGAACCAAACAGCCCGTGTGCTGTACACTCTCGTTGACTCTGCGCTCTACGTGATGGATGTGATCTCTCGGCTAGAGACTCGAGCCGCAGGGGGAGAAGCGTCAGACGATATTTGCACACTCACTGTTTCGCACGCCTTCAAAGCGGAATCGAGGGAGTGAAGGACACCGCTCCGATCGCGCTAAGGGGATCGAGCTGAGGAGACACTATTATCGCCGGAATATCCAATGCGGATCATGCCTAATTGCTCTATCATAAGGCGGTTCTAGCAGAATCAATAGGGACTGTACATTCTAGAGTGCGTAACCTCCGGAAAGGATGACTTCAAGCGGGGTTGCATTTTTCCGAACAATGTTTTTGATTTTCTGCAGTTGCTCTTATTGAATCTAAAGTGAAAGAATTCCGTAGAGCGTATCCTCCAACTTAGTTTTCTCTTGATATTACTGCGCCCTGCAACCATGACTCATGATGATTCAAAGTGCGCCTGGGGTTGAATCAGAA
>JACMIG010000397.1:0-28439 GCA_014805385.1 Levipalatum texanum
GTAGTGATCTATCTTCTGCGGCAGAAGATAGATCACTACGTTGTTTACCGCGAAGGTAGTTCGCGCGTCGCCTCCGCATCACTATAATACCGGACAATATCTTATGCGGAGAAAAGGTCCAGAAAGCGACAGAAATCCTCGGTGTTCACGGAATGTGAGGTGCATGACAAAAGATAGCGAGCTCTCGTGCTATCCGATGATATAATTATCGTTGGGAAAATGGTGTTTTCTCTTCATGTTTTGAGATCACTTCCAAACTTTATTCGAAGCTCCGTGATTTACCGATGGTCCGGCGGACGTGATGAAGTCATTTCCCTATTAGATGTGATTCCCGCCAACTAATGAGACGAACCAATAGAAGCGTGCGGTGAAAACTGGGCGCGAACGCATTACAGTGAGTTCTTGATCCGCCACGCTTTTCAGTGGCAATACTACGATTCTCGTTGATCTCAGATTCAAATTTTCTGCTTATTTCACCGTCCGACCCCCATCTGACAGGAGTGATGATGACAAATCCGGCAAAGATTGCAAGCAGCGGGAACTTCTCTCACCATCCAGTGACCTCCCGCGCTCTATATATCATCGTGCCAAAGAGGAAACACTCCTTGGGTGATATTCCAAAAGTGTGTCTCTGATAAGACAGGATGAAATGTTTCGCGTATATGTACTTCGATGGGCAAATTCTACAGTATTCTTGGCCCGTGTGTGGCGATCTGGTGCATGGAAAAACGTGATTGTATTTTGTGCGATGTGGTTTGTAGCGGTCGTTCTCTCATGGTACACAGCATTCCCCGTGCACTAGTACCGTTGCCCCGTTCCATGCGAAGTTTAGCCACCTTCTATCTAGCAGGATTGCAATGAATCCTTGCCTCCAAGAATTCAATTCCCGTCCCGTAACTATATTTCCTCGTCTAGTATTTGTTAGCAACCGTGGTATTATGGCAGTTCCAAGCCCTTCTAAATTCGCGTTACGTCCGAGCAGTTCTATCTCCATTGAAAATAGAGTTTTCTCGTCGTCTAACTGCTGGAGAGCGTCTCGCGCCAAGGAGCGAACTGATGAGAGCTTTGGAACTAGCGTAATAAGCGCGCTCATGAACCTTCGGTAGCTGATATTGTAGAGAACCCCAAGCGTTCTAATTCCCACGCCCGGATAAGACCAATGACGGACTGTATTCGCTTTTGATCTACCTCCTCGGGGCCTTCAATGGTCGATTGAATCACACGGGTCATAAAACGGGTTCCGATGAGGTAGATCAAAAGCGCGCGCAGTCCGTCATTGGTCTTATCCGGGCGTGGGAATTAGAACGCCTCGGGTTCTCTACAATACCGTATCATTGAAGAAAGACGGGGTGCGATACGAACATTTGGACTGCAGCATCGAAAATATCAGGGCTCGTGATAATATGAAGGAGATTCTTGAACGAGTACATTTCACGATGTTACTCAATTTGATTCGTATTATTTTAGCGTATTTTGTTCGTCGTGATAATGCGAGAAATATCATTGTCACGGTTTGTGCGCGAAAGAGTACCAAATTCGTTGCCCGAATTGTCACGTACACTCTCTCAAACCTCCTCCCTTTCGTATCTAGAGTGGCGCTACTTGTAGTTCCTCCATTTCGACGATCCTACGGCTGTGCGAGCTGGAGGCTGCGTCGTCATGAGCTCTCCTAGCTACTCGATAAAAGGCAAGTTACTCCGCACATAGCCAGCCATCCCTTTGTATCTCCGGACGATAAGAAAATTAATAGCATTGGTTAAACTACGGTAGTTGGATATGCTTGGTTAATTCGCAAAGCGAATGAAAAGGCCCACTAGTTTCCACATGCATCTTTAGATATGGGAATAGGTATTATTCAGTGTGCACTGACTGTAATAAATTAGGAAGCGCCATGACGTAGGAGAATACCATTCAAACCAATTGTACATTACTGCGCGTTTGCATCTTCGCGCGAAAATCAACTTCGGGACTATCCTTATGCTCTTGCGACTTTTCCCATGACACTAATAAAACACGTTCCGCGCAGCGTACTCCACCTGACATACGCAGTTCTCCCGGATTATTGCGTCAGGGACAAGCACGTGCTACTCTTTCTGACTGATTGTGACCGCTCTCTGCGCTTCCTTTTGACGTCAACTCATACGAGTATTGCATCAGATTCCCTAAACCGTTACAACAGTCTGGTCAGTAGCCCTGTTGTACTCTGCATCCACTGAAAACTTCCACTTCCCCTATATTTACAGCCCACAGCCGCTTGTACCTTGTAGTCATCATACCCTCCCCTCGCCTTTGCTCTCCCCTCTCATTTCCCTCTCTCGCTGCCCCTTTGTCGTCTGCGCCTCCGCGCTCCCAGCTCGGTCATGGCCTTCTCTACTTTCTAGTTTGTGCCTGGGCACACACTCACACTCACTCGGGGAGCTCCGGCAACACATTCTCTGCCGACGTGTGCCCCTTGCATTCCCCCTCCCTTTACTGCCCGTTAATCGATTGCGGATTTCACTGGGGATTCAATCAGTAATTTAGGAGAAAAAACGGGCGAAAATGGGTGCTAAGTTGCATTTGTAGTTATATATTAGTAGTTGATAGTTTCTGCGCGTGTCGGCACATTGGGGGTAGAGAGAAGAGGCCGTGTGGCGGTTTGATTTCCAGGCAAGCAAGTCCCACCCCCTCCACCCCCCATCCTGGGCGGACCAAACTTGTGCTCTCCATGGAGTCACATTAGTGTAAGGTATCAGCTGGTCCTAACATGGCCCGCCCCCTTCTCATCGGTGCATCTCTTGTCCCCCGCTGATTTCCCCCCTATCATCAAAGTACGGCGGGTCATCTATGACAGTCATCATGAAAGCCATGAAAGGTGGGTCTACCCTTTGGACTTTCCGGAGGGATGACATGCGCGAATGGATCAATAGCACTATGGCCCTTAAGTGTGACATGGAATCGTCGCCTGTTATCGATAGTGCGCAGTTAGTGCCATCGTTCAACTCTGCTGTAGTTATGGAAATAATTTAGGTGCAAACCTGGCGGTGTTTCGAATATAGGTAGAAAATATGCGGTAAAATAAGGTATGCTTACAATTAGTTGTCAGTTACAAATAGGTGCCGTTAATGTACTTGCTCTTTCCATTTCGTTCCATTGGCTAGGGATTAGGCATAATGGTAACCATGAATATTTCACGTGGTACTCACGCATGCTCGATAAGACAATCGTGTGGCGATCATAAGGTAACAAAGCTCACGCTCTCGAGATCCGTGAAACCCTATGTCCATCCTCTTTCACTCTTTTCACAGGACGTTCTCATGATGATGCTTGCAGACGAAATGATGGAGGGCATCACCCCGTCTACGGATGAAACGGCCGCTAGCTCACCACTCGAGGTTAGTTGAGAAGACTTTCCTAGTAAATATTATGGCAATTCCAGGGCGGCACGGCAGTGTGCGAGGTCTGCGCTGACCTTTCGGATGGTCTTCACTTCTCCGTCTACACCTGCAGGTAGAACTGCTATCATTGGAAGTAAAAAAGGAACCTTCGTTCAGGGCCTGTGCCGCCTTCTTTCGCCGAACGGTTTCTCTGAAGTTAGACTACCAATGCAGATCCGAAGGCCAATGCCAGATCGAAAAGTGTACGTTTTTTTAATATTATGCACCGAGAGTTATTTTTCCTAACTTACAATGTGATTTTGCAGCAGCTCGAAACATGTGCCGTGCTTGCCGTTTTACCAAATGCCTCGCTGTTGGCATGCAGTCCAGTGGTGAGTTTCCATTGTTTTTCGTCAAGAATTACCCCTTTCTAGCTGTTCAAATGTCACGCGACGGAATCGGAAAGCGAAAGGATGTCAAGGTAAGACCGCATGATTGATGACAACGCAATGTATCGCAGCTCATAAAACCCATGGCCGTCGACCCTACGCGGCCATCCTCTTCTGAAGGATACTATCGAGAATACACACCAACCATCTCAAACAACCTAGCCAATCTGAACATCGCACCCAGCGCATTTGCGCCTGTACGGGAGCAGATGCGAATACTGCCAAAGATGCATGAAGGTGAGCGAATGCGTGAATTTAGGTTAATAATGAAATATTTTCAGGGTACAACCACTTTCTTTCCATTCGCAAGGCAACGCATTCCCTGGTTGAAAATGACAACCTTACCCAGATGTTCCAGAAGCCGGAAAATGTAAGAAGCCGATCCGCAAAAATGATACTAACCCGAAACTTTCAGTCCATGAAGATGTCCAACTTCGAGTCTTCCCGAAAGGTCTGCCAGATGGAAGCACATCTAGTCACGGATATCGTCAACTCCTACTTCTACCCTTTCTGCGATTTGCCGTTCACCGAGAAAGTAATCGAGCATTGCCAAAAGGAAGTAACCAATCATTCTCGATAGGTCGTCCTCTTCAAGAACTTCTTCTGCTATCTATCGCACATCGACCGCGCCTTCCAGTCATATAAGATCTTTGGAAGTGACCCGTGTAAGTTCGAGTAAAATGGATCGGGTCTAAATGAGGAAGTTGTCAAGGGTTTCAACGTTGTTTTTCAGATGATGATCGAATTGTCATGCCGGATGGAGGCTTCATCAAACTATCCGATCTGGAAAGCTTCTACAAGAATGCCGATTCGGTTAAAGCTTCACCTGCAGAGGCAGCCAAGTAAAACCCGTGTTCTGGAAATACATGACCGATTGATTTAGTATTTTCCGCCCTGCCATGCAATACATCCTCGATGTTATCGTCGGTCACATGAGGAGGATTCGGTAAGATTTAAAAAATGAAATGCGAAATGAAGAATGCATTTTCAGACTGACAGACCTTGAATACATTGCCATCCTTGGACTATTCTTGTGGAACGAAGGAGTACAAGGATTGACACCGGAGACGATCAAAATCGTTCATGATACTCAGGTGCCAGGGAAAAAAGGATGCCAGCTAAACCATATTGTAGTCGCTGCTATTTCACGACCTGCACATCCATTATCGGCAAATGGGCCTGGACGGGCCGTCTGTTACATCCAAGACTGGACTGCTCATGATGCTGATGCCAAAGTTGACGGTGGGTTCCGTTGTCGTGGCTCGTGCCTCCACCTTGATTCCACTCCCGATTGACCCCCAATGGATCCGGAAGCAGAAAAAAACCATTTCTTTGGTTAGTTAGAATTCAAACATGGTTCCAATATCAGGTTGGCTTGGCATTTCCAACAGACTCGGCACTCGCATTTCAACTTCTGTAGCAGTAAGAGGAATCGAAAGAGGTGTGCTACAAGGCCATCAAACCTTCATCTCCGCAATATCACAGCCAAAAAGTCCTTCTGATAGTTCTGCTTCCGGGTCCCCAATGCCGCACCTGAACACAATTTGCACAATGCACAAGCGCGCAGCGAGCACAATACGCCACGAATAAAAACGCGACATGAACGCACGCACACACGCAACATAATTATAAAAAAATAATAAAATAAACAATAAAGAATAGAAGATATGAAAAAGGAAAATATTTGCCCACCTTGCAGCGATCGGTTGTGATGATGAAGGAAAACTTCGAGCTCGCTGAACTCTTCAACATGTTCGAAGCCGACATCTGCTGCAAGAGCTTCAAGTCGAATTTCACGTCATAGCAGCGCAAACTCAACACCATAAAAACAAAAATAGATTACGAAGATTCAGTCATGTTGACTAATATTGTCAGTGTTACGATTTTCGGTTCTGGCATCAAAAATATTGCTAACAATCCTATTATCCATGAAATATGAACAAACCTTTTCGGCATCTCTGTGATTCGTTTGATTCGTACCTCGAGCTCCATCATCTATTTGCGCAGGAAATAAATATTCTCATGCAAAACAAAAAGATACTCTATGCAACACATTACTTCAGGTAACATCAGTTGAAAAGTTCACGAAATTTTCGAAATATTTTGAAAATTGGATCTCTAAAAAGTTTTCCGGGCAAAACTCAGCTTCCAGGATGGAGAAAGAGGTATCGAAATCGGAACTTCCGGATAGTCGAAAAAATTGAATAACCGTCATGTCGATGAAAATCAGCTCCGTCAGGGAGCGAGAAAAGGGTCGATGTCATTTCCTTTTGTAGTGAAGAGGTTGAAACAGAAAGAAACATTTTAGTAAATCCTTTCAGGTAAAACGACAGAAACAAAACTCGGGGGAATACATGGTAAAAAGGCTGAAATAGTTCTAAGAACTTCAAATTAACAACAACGATAAAAAATGTAACCAGTTCAATCGTGGATTTCAATCTTCAAAGAATAGTCACCTAGGCTCTCTTCGTAATGACCTTGCCAACGGCAAAACCTGCGACTGCTGCTACTGCACCCATGCAGATGAGACCGGCGAATCCACTGCAATGAATTTCATGTTTTCAGCCAAAACAATATTCATGACAAATATGCGTGCCAAAAAGCATGCAAATTATATAGTGCGAGTGAGCGAAACGAATAATGCGTAATTTCGTGAATGAATCGTAAATTATACTTTGGGTAAAATCCAACCTCTTCCTCCCGTTCCCTAGTCCCTCCTTCCTGCTCAGTGCTGCGGACTCCTGGCGAGCACGCTCCTCCAGTGCGAGTCGGATCTGAACACTTCATTAGGGTTAGTTGTCTGCTAGATGATACTCCTGTTACTGTGGGATTCACGAACGCCGATAAAAACGAGAAAACTGTGTTCGTGAGCGTCTATATAGCCCACATCCCCCAATGCATTATCAAATGATTCCTACCTGATCCATGGAATCGGCCATGACCACCGAGTCGCCCATGAGATAAAACACGCGTCCAGACGATAGCTGATGGAGCTGAAAAATAGTTTTGAAATAAGCAAATTATTAGTTGTGATAAATGTATCACCGTTGAAGGCAGGTCGTTTATCGTCATGAGAACGAGGTACCTGGAAAACGACAAAGATTGAAGGATCGTTTGCTTTCGGAAATTCATCACCTCTCTCCGGTCACTCCCTTGACGCGTTGGAATTCGATTTTGACAAGGCGCGGATCGAGCTCGGGAACGAACTCGCGAGCGAGAGCAAAGTCAAGGGCCTGAATGGACATGCGGATGACTGCAACGTCTGAATTTTTTATTCGAGAACATACCGCTGGATATTCGAGACCGAACTGTTTTTTTTTATATAAAATAGCAATGAAATATTCGGAATCCGAAAACAAAATTTAATGTAGTACCTGTCTCAGAATGTCCCTTTCATCGCGGTCAAGTGAGCAGCCGGTCACCTGAGATACGGTATATTCACTCACTGTTGGAATCATTATTTCTGTATTCCAGGTGCTCTCTAGCACTGGACCGTGAGAGCAGCAGTACAAAAGTAGGAGGCTGAAAAACATTGGATGGCCCCAATTTCAGGTCCCAGATTTGCATCAAAATGGACTGCTCCCTCATCGACAGATTTTCAATCGCATCAAAAAGCTAACCGTCATTATTATTATCGTTTTTAAAGTTCCATGATCCACGCACCATCCCGTTTCTCTCCACACCCAGTGCCCACTGCAGTTGGCGGCGGCTATTGATGGAGGCAGCGACGTTTCGCTGCACATCCAGCGTCGACAACGTAAGGAGATCGTCCTGAAAAAGTATTAAAATTTTTGATTAAAGGTTCTAAAACATTTTTAATATTAAAAAAATCTATCCTCGTCAGTTAGTTGGAAAGGTGCTCTTGGTGGAGGGAATACTGTGATCGTAATTACCTGACTCGTCCACACCCTCCACACGTTCTGGCCGCCTTCAGATTTCTCGCCCTTGAAGAAGGAACCCCAGGCGATCTGGAATATTCAATGTGAACGGCCATTTCTAAAAGGATTGAGCGATACCTGCTTTTCGCCATCAGCCGTTTCCAGCTCTGCCAAAGAGACGTCGGACTTGTACTGTAAGGAATAGTGTCATGCAAGTGATAAACGAACATTTTATTGGATAATGTGGTGAAGGTGTATTACAGGCACCAAAAATCGAATTAACTCTCCAGTTGATTAGATTGGAGATTCTCTGAAACATATTCCGTGCATAGACATATTTCTAAATACAGCATCACAAATTACACCTCATTGAAGCCAAATAAATACGTCAATGATGCTGATAAATACTCCCTATATACGTCACGAACCAGTTCCCTGATGTACTTGACGTTGGTGGTGGCACGCCTGTTGATGCGCGAGAATTCACGCGGAACGAGCTGAATACATTCAATCTCTTACCATCCGATAATGACAATTACAAACCTCTCCGCCCATTAGCCGAAAATTGGCACCGTACTCGGATGTGAACCTGTAAATAGGCGGCAATTTTACATTATCATTATTTGGAATGAATATGCAACAATTTGATACCTTTAGAAAAGAAATTAAAATGGACTTGTCAAACACCATCATACCAGTTATGCCTCCCCTTGGCCATGGCCCTCCCGAAGGCATCCTTCTCTTCGGACGGGCTAGCGGGAGATGGCACCTTGCATTCCTCACTGGCCGCGGGTGATGATGTCGGAGGGGGCACTGGGAAAGCTCCTGAACAAATATTCACTTTAGAGTCCTAAATATAGACTATCATCGATTTTTTTCAATCGATTTTGGGTTTTTTTATAATTACGCAAATGAAAGAGACCCAAGAAGTGGGCATGATGTTAAAACTGGAATGTGAGCGATAGACGAACCGCCATTGCAGCCAGCGAAAGGAGAGATGGGCACAGTGGCTGAGGAAGAGTCGAGTTCAGCGTCCTGGTTTCTTTTCGGAATCTTTTCAGATTGCGATCGAAGCTGCAATGTGCATCATGTAGCAAATAAATTATTTGTAAACATTTTGTAAATGTAAAGTAAAAGTACCTTGCTCTGCTTATTTTTGTTAGCAGGAATAGTCGGGGAGAGGAATGAGGGCTGTCTCTGAAAGTAGGATAATTTCTTCAATGCCATGAGCAAGTCACTAGCCTCTATTCTATTTGGCTGCACATCTCCGCCCTTATTATCATCGAGAAGCTCTTCTATGAAGGGGGAATTTTTGTGAAAAGGCGAGAGAACGCACGGCGTCGCATTAGAATCAACGAATACCTAAAGAGATCAGAACAAGCAAAACGGTGTAAACACATACTGATCTGAAATTACTAGAAGACATTAAAATAGATACTTCATCGTTGTCCTGCATCTCGATTCCTCCATCAGCGCTTGTGCGAGTTTCGATTGACGATAGAGAGTCTGTCAAGAAAAGATATCAATTATCAGAAACCGAAGGCAAAACAATTACCCTTTGGGAGGTGCTCGTCGCCCATGCCCTCGTCATCTTCAAATTCTTCCAAATCCTCGCCGTCGTCATGGCCGATTTCTTCGAAAGTATCGCCCTCAAAGACGCAATGTTGAAAGCGTTTATTAAAATGACAATGAAAAGTAAACAAACGCACGAAATCCTCATCGAGGTAGCTGTTTTCGGCGTCGTCACCGGGGATGATCATGCTGTGGCGACGGTCTACAGAAATGTCATTCGAAAATGAAAGCTTGAATCGAACCAAACAGTAAAATTGAGCTTTAAAACACGAGGAAGTCTTGGAAATCGATTATCGATAACAAATTTCTGGATTGGCGCGAGGAATAAATCGTTCCGAGAGATGCGCGAATGGCACTAACCACAGTATTCACAGACGATCAGAAGGTGTCATTCGGTTCACAAGGAAAATTGATGAAGATTGTGATTTAATTGTTTTCTATATTCTATAATTTGTTCTGCTGTTGTTTTCGTAAGCATCTAAAAGTACGAAAAATAAATATCAGCGGGTCGAAAACGTTATAGTTTACGAGTCCGCGTTACACGACGTACGCTAAACAGTGAGAAGTCGAACTGAAGATGCCGAGAATTCATTCCCTGTATGCAAGCAAACCACCATAATTGTTTTATTTGTCTGTGAGCGCAATAAGACAGCACCACGCGAATTTATCTCATTCACAAAAACAATCCCGATCATTGCAATCGCATCGACTTGAAAAGGTCTTCCATGTACTCCGGTGTATAACGCGAGTACTGATAGTGGAAGACAACGAAGGGATCCGTTGGCCAGTGGACGTCAAAGCCCTAGAATATATTTTGTGATTTATAAAAAATTGATTGGTCACCTCGGAGTGAATCTGTTCGACGGGCAGGCACAGGGATAAAATCCCTGTCCAAATGTCATCAAGTGGAAGAAGGGGCACGGAACAGGCACCTAGAAAGTAGATCATCGGGGAAAAAGAGGCCGGGATTACCGTCGAAAAGAGCCTTCAAAGCGGGTCGCGACAGGATGTACGAGGAGCCCTGAATGTTCGATGATTCATTGAGTGTTTCAGCTAACATCAATGTTCTAGGACGTCTGAGACTTCGCAATCCTTCCATCTCATCCTCTTCAAAAACGAGAGATCATTCCGTCTGGAATGCGAAATAAGACGGCCTTGAATAGGGTGGCGATGTCTCAAAAATTCTTTTGTTCAAAACGAGGCGAAACGAGACATTTTTTATCAAAACCAGACATTTTTGATCAAAACCAGACATTTTTGATCAAAAAGAGACGTTTTTGATCAAAAATGACTCGATTTGATCAAAAATGTCTCGTTTTGGACTCGTCTTGTTCAAACGATTTTTTGAGACAGCGCCACCCTAGCCTTTAACCCTCGAAGCCTTGGACCATCGAGTATTACACAAAAGATAGCACACCTGTGTAAATCGAGGATAACACAGCTGGGGATACTTCTCGTACGGAATGAACCACGTCAGCCACGGGAAGATGAGCCTAGGAGTTGTAAAAATTATTTTTCCGGTGAAGAAATAGAGTTGGGTTCTCGACAACGTTACGAGATGATTCTAATTTGGAGTCAGGAAAAGGCAAAAGAGTTTTGGAGGTATGGGGATTCGAACCCCAGACTTCTCGCATGCAAAGCGAGCGCTCTACCCCTGAGCTATACCCCCGGACGGAAATATAGCTGCGGAAGACAAATGAAGTGCAAGAGTATACCTTGGATAGCCTCGCGAAACCTTGCCAAAGATCCAGGGCGTCTCGGTTGGAGGGGTGGCGAGCTGAAAGAAAGGAAGTAGTAACATCTTTTCTTACATTCCCCAGTAATATGCATTCCAGGCCAGAAGAGGGGCAGGAATGCCACTCCTATTTAGAAGGGAATTTTAGGCTTATTTCCGTACCTCATTTAGAGCCTTGGCATTGACGATGGTGTCGTCGTTGACGATGACGAGCCTCTCGAGTGAAGGAAACGTGTCGTGAGCCCATCCGTAGATGGCTGTCATCTTTTTCCTGCAATTATTAAAATCCACTTGATCGATGACCTTGAATGGCGACTCTGGAATATTGTCGAGAACCTAAGAGCAGTCCATTGCCCTTGCTTGATCTGCCACTTCTGGAAAAGGTTCGACCTGATAAGATCTAGAGTGGTAGATCAATAGCGCGCACAATCAGTATCTGTATTTTAGGATGTGGAAATTCGCTGGACTTTGGTTCTCGAAAATATACACCGAAAAAGGCAACCTCGAGGAAAAAAGTGCCAAATAAAAAATATTTTCTTCAAAGATACCCCATCCTCACGTCAATGCAAAGTACGAGTCGGGGAAAGTAAAGACGAGCAGGTCTCCATGGGCGGCGACCTCGTCGTCGACGTCCGCGCCCGTCCCGATGACGAAGACAACAGGGTGTGTCCTGAATGGAATGTGAGGGTTACGGTAGTCGGAACTAGGATCGTGATGCCAGAGGAAAAAGACGTTCAATAGCGTTACGATGTATCTACAAACCTCTCGACCTGCGGCTTCCACGTTCGCCGGATGAAGTTGCGATAGTCAGCAGCCTGGAAAATTGGTTTTACATTGTCGAGCACCAAAACGTTGCGCATGGACTGCTGGAAAAGTACACTTCTTGTTCTGTATATTTTCAGCTTGGCTGAAACGCCCTGATTTTACTTTATTCTGATTCAGAACCAACGTGAAATGAGCCATTGGTACTTCTAGAGCAGCGCATTCGCACGGAACCGTGGGAATGCGCCGCGTTTTGGTTCCCGACAATAAACAAGAGTTTAGGCTGGAAAGGGTTTTTTTTACTTTGGGAGACGAGCGCACAACGACGAGTGTAGTGAAGGGTGTCGAGGGAAGGTTGGAAGGATGGACTGCGATGGAGAGGTCGTCCTGGAACAACTACGTATTGTCGGGCACCGGACATGGCCAATGATGGACTGTGCTCACTTTTGATCTACCTATTCGAGCCCGATTAGATGCCCAGAATCATTCAATTGGTCATGAGATCAAAAGCGCGCGCTGTCCATCATTGGTCGAGCCCCAGCGTGAGAATTGGAACGCTCTGCAGAGCGCTCTAGGAGCTCAACAATAAAAAAGGGGGTCGTCCGATTCAAAGTCTTCCACCTCCCGGGTATACTCCCATGAGATCGATAGTGAAGATGGCAGCTGTTTCTATTTTTTTATCCCTTTTATCTGAAAAGTCACGAAGACGCATTGACTGCGGAATCGAAATCAAGCAATGTCTCATGACTGTGAAACTTATTTCTTTCTTGCAAGAAAATTCCCTTTCACGATTTGAAATACTCCGTGAAAGCGAAATTTTGTCGAGTTTATATTGTTTCTATACGTAGGGACCGCAACGTGATTCACAAAATTCCACCAAAATGCTCGAACTTAGGCTAATCTTTTAGCCCTGGGCTTGGCATTGATCATGCTTTTTACCGTTTCTCGATAGCTCACTGCATTGCCGAGATATGACGCGAAAACTAGCGCGCGTCTGGAGAGGGGAGAGGCGCCAAAAGGTGGGCCGCGACGCGGCCATTGGGCGCGCTGCGGCCCACTCGCGGGCGAAAATGACTACCCTTCACGTAAACGCAAAAAGCAACAGAATGACGCAATGGATCGACGTGAAATTTGGAGAGGAGTTAGATTTATGCTTTTGACACGCAAATAGCATCACGCAGCCAGGTTTCGCTGCTTGTGGAATTAGCCCCACCTCGATTTGGACCGAAAAGTCCGAGAGGGCGTCGAACACGCCTTCTTTAAAGCGTTATAAAAAGTTGTTTGACGTGTTTTTTGTATTCGTGCGTGATGCTAGATCGATGTAAAATTGAATTTGCTACAAAATGAGCTTTTGATCGACTAATTTGGTCCAGTATTCCCGCTGCTTTTTGATTGGAACCACTTTTTAGCTATTTCATGTCCCCCCCAAAGTGGGCGGAGCTTGCGGCCCCTATCTATACGAACCCGTAGTCCCATTGACTGCGAATTGAAATCGAGCAGTATCTGATGGCAATGAAACCTATTTGTTCCGGGATAAAATTACTTTCCGGTTTTTATTCCACTTTCTCCCAATTGCACCCCAAAAAGGTTGGTAATCCACCTTCAATAAGCATGGTTCATTAGCTGTTCGCACGCCTCGGAAGAGCTTGTGGACGCAGGCATCCGGCGATGGCGATGAAGCGAGGAAGGGGTTGGATGAGAGCAGATCTGAAGGTTACTGTATTTATTGCCGAGAACCAAGGGGATGTCTCTTATTGCCGTGCCGGGAGCCAACATTACTGTGGTCAAGAGGATGTTGAGCACTTCACCAGACAGACAGTGAGATGAATGAGAAAGAGAAACAGTTGAGGGAGAAGACACCATTGGAAACGTTAAAAATGTGATTTATTCATCTAAGTTTCAAGAAAGATCTATTAGCGAAGTACCGCCCATCAAAACGATTTTGCTTCTTCTCGCAATTCCCAAATTACACCTATTGTTGAGCACCAAAAGGCTTCCAATTCTCTCATTGCTTTAGATCATGTGGTAATCTGCTCTCTTTTAGATCGTTATCTTTCCCTGACAATCTGATTTCCACAGGACATTAGAAACCGTAGGAAATATTGTGATGTACATATTTGTCGAGGATCTGTTCTTTCTGTTTGAAGGATCACTAGGAACTCGATCCATACATAGACTCAATTATTAATACCTTCCAACTCGCTAGAGCACTAAAGTTGTAAATCCGAATTGCGAAATTCCAGTTCCGTGAAACATAGTACCTGACTGCGTGTAGCACGCTAGCCTGAAGGGAAGCAGGGACCTCTCGAGGTAGTTGGAGGTCTGGAATGTATTTTTGCTTCTGTGCCCAAAATCGATGTCTGGCCGGGCCACTAGGATTCAAAGTAGGTGGGACAGCTTATCGCGTGCGCGAATCTCAGCGCTGGCGTGTACTACCGTGAAAGGGATTGGATCGGGAGAAGAGGAAATAGGAGGACATCATTCCCGACTGGATGGTATCCATGGAATTTTGGTCAAAATAATGGAAAACATCAAAAGAATCTGAGTAGCCTTTGATTCCCAGCCCTTTTCTCCCTTGCTCGTCAACATGCATGTATCTCATGAACACTATTGTCAAATGCTCAAGCAATTCTAAATTATCGATCGGCAGGCATAACGTTTGGTTCCTGTATCTCTGCGTTATCAAAGAGTTTGTTGCAAAAATTTTGCAGGCTTCGGTTGGAATCCAGGTCCAAATGGCATGCAAAATTTCAGCTTCGTAGCCCTTTTTGTTCCGGAGATACAGAAGGGGACTATGAGATAAACACAGTGTCGCGGAACGGGAAATTAGAATTGCTTGGGCTCTAGACAATACCTATTATGCACTCACGAAGAGGTACGGTACGATCCAGAGGAACTGGAAGATGAACAGCTTCGCAGGCGACAGCGATAATCGGCTTTGCTTCAAGAGAGCTCGTTGAAGGAGTTCCATCTGAAAGCGCCTTGCAACCCATCGCAATTCAATGCTGCGAGGTCTGACAGATCTAGATGTATGTTTCAAGGCCAATTTAATTGTGCATTCCGGAGGGAAAGCATAATCATTTCCAGGTCATGCAAGCACTGAGGTGAAAAGAACATTACTGTAAGACGGATTGATTTCCAGAGCAACAGGAAGTCCTTTCCGAACGTGAACATACCATTTATGGACTTCGACAATAACAAGCAGAAACAAACGGAACTGTATGAAAATAGACAGGGAATCATAGTAAAATTAAAGGGAGGGAAAAAGGTAACGGAAAGGGACTTAGCCCATCCCCTGTCTTGTTACCCACTCTCCCTTACCCTCCTTCCGCTTGGGCAAGGAGACCCGCCTGCAGAGCCCCTCCCTCACTTCTTGGATCTCGCGATCTTGATCTCGCCGCTTTGGCCACTGCACACGATGACTGGACGAGGAAAATACTACTCTCCGCAATTCTATTGTATCGCCTTCCGGACTTGTGGCGTTTAGAGAACGATCCCAATGAATTCTGCTTATCACCGAGCCTCTTTTGATCGAAATATAACTATTTTATTGATCATCGCTTCCGTCGAAGGTGACTCTTGTTCAATATAAATGTATAAATCATTTTTGAACTTATTTTCAATTCAAATTACGATTAAAATTGTGAAAAAATGAAATCAGAGGAATTTAGTCAGCTCAGTGACACAGCGCACGCTCCACCTAACCCGTTGGATTTTGCGTGGTCCCACAACGAAATGTTTGTTCTTACAGACTACTCTGTTCGGTTGAATTTTCTTTTGAGTTTTCATTATCTCTTATTTTCCCAATTTCGAATTTTTCTCGTCAACTTATTTTACTTACGTTGCGTCATTATAATATACCAATTTTTCCAGGTACACCAGCTCTCACCTGAGAACTACTCATTCAAAAATGGCCCCCGTCCAGAAGAAGCAGGTTGGTGGAAACTCTGGAGTCGGAGTTCGGGCAGAGATGGATTCTTATGAATCCGGAGTCCGGTAGATCTGACAGAGAAGGAGTTTTCTCCGTTGATCGCCGAACGACTGGGATGTGCTCTGCCCGAGCTCGGTGCTTCAAGTCGGTACCTTTGCATTCTTATCCTTTTTCGCATCAATTTAATTTTTCCTTTGCAGAAGAAGACTGCCGAGAACATCAACTCTCGCCTCGCCATGGTGATGAAGTCGGGCAAGTTCTGCCTCGGCTACAAGCAGACCCTCAAGGCCCTCCGCGGAGGAAAGGCTCAGCTCGTCATCATCGCCAACAACACCCCTGCTCTCAGGTAAATTGCTTAATGAAATTTGACGCTTCTACTTACTGATCAGTGCGTGGTTTACGAAATTTTTGACGCTATCGAGTCAAGATCTAAAAATATTTTTTTACAGGAAGTCCGAGATTGAGTACTACGCCATGCTCGCCAAGACCGGAGTGCACCACTACAACGGCAACAACATCGAGCTCGGAACTGCCTGCGGAAAGCTCTTCCGTGTCTGCACCCTCTCCGTCACCGACCCTGGAGACTCCGACATCGTCAGGAGCATGCCCAAGGAGACCGCTTAAACTGCGGCTGAGACCACTGTTGTTTCCTCCTTGTTTTTGTTATTTCGAATGAACTATTCGATCAACTCAACAACTTGCGTTATTACACAACATCGGCTCTCCGCAGTCCTTACCTGTTCAAGTTGAAGAACTTGCGGGCGACCGAACAAGTTATGGGGAGAATCATTTGACACGGGCGTTGACCTCTCTTTGGACATCGAAGCACTTTCCCTCTTCTCTGGCATTCTCGAACTTCGTCAGCTTGTGGTTCCACTAATGAGTACTCGACTAGGAGGGCAAATTGTATCTGGCGTATTCGGGCTTTCCATCATTTCTCCCTGATCGATTGAAGTCCAAAGTTGAACTTTTGATCGGCCGCTTTTTTGTGGAAAGTCGTGAAATGTCACGGTGCCACGCCCACTCGTAGCATTTGTCGTTTCGTGCCCGAGCTGCTCTACTCTTTCCTCTCTTTCCCCTCGTACCTATTTTCTTGCTCTAATTCCAAGCATCACAGGATGGCTCGCGATCGGGAGCACCGCACGCCCTTCGTTATCGGCGTGGCTGGCGGCACCGCGTGTGGTTCGTATTTTTTAATGAGATATCGTTGGATGTTCTTGAATCGGATGGATTGTCTGTTGGAAAAAAATGAGGCAATGATTATTCTGCAGGCAAATCACTGGTGACGAACAAGATAATGGAGCGCCTTGCGGGCACGGAGATGAAGACGAAGCAGGTATGTATCTTTCGTTCCGATCGCACGGAGCAGCGGGAAAATAATTAGGCATTTTCCGCTCATTACGATATCTTGGAGCGAAGGCTGAGAACATTGTGATTGAAATGGGAAAATACACGCTATTCAACGGGGGAAATGAACTACATTCAAGGAATATTATGTGTCCGCGTTGGAAAAATCTGCTTACCCCAAAATATTGTGATTGAAATCGTTTCTATTTGGGTGGTGACGCTGTCCCTGGAGAGCTTCTACCGCGAGCTCGAGGACAGCGAGCGTGCCCAGGTCGTCGACGGAGATTACGACTTCGACCATCCCGGTTACTAATTTGTACCAATTGTCACAAATCGGAAATTTCTATAGCATTTTTGACTATGGGTGTTGTATTAACATTATTTAATGCGCGTTTAGAAGAGCAATGCTTTATCAGAATATCGATTGTTGCAGGAGCGTTTTCTTTCGATACGCTGCACTCGGCCATGCTGGCTCTGCTGCGCGGCGACTCCGTGAAGGTGCCGCACTACGACTTCCTCACCAACAGCAAGTGAGGGCACGGCCTGTGATAGTTGGAGAGCTATAATAATTACATTTCTATAAATTTGAAATATGATATCTCGACAATGAGCGCACATTCGCAGGGCCTCACTCGACTAATAATAGTTTTTGCCTGCAGCACGGGCATGCTGTCGATCACTCCTGCCGATGTCATCATCGTCGAGGGCATCCTCGTCTTCTACGATGAGAGGGTACGATGGATTTCATGATACTCAATCGATAATCGCTAATCGATAGAATCAAACGATCTTGGACAAGATCAATCGACACTTGCTTATATTTTTTCCTTACTGGTAAATAAATGATAGGACTGCATTATTATCAGTTGCGAGTTTTCCGAAAATTATAAACGTTTGCTATTTTCAGATCCGCTCCCTCATGGACATGAAGCTGTTCGTGGATGCCGACGCGGACATACGCCTCGCGCGCAGGGGTACAGTGGACGATCGCGGGCTGGCGCTTTTTCTGTGATCTGGCGCACTTTTTACGAGCTGGTGCAAGTTGTGTGACGCAGCTCTCTTGTAGTGCACCGTGATACCGTGGAGCGCAAGCGCGATCTCGAACACGTCCTGAAGCAGTACATGACAAAGGTAATAAATTGTCGTAAAAATGACTTCAAGAAGTGTCAAAGCCTATGCTATAGCATTTATACTAACGTGAATGTTTGAAACAGTTTCGGAAAAGCTTTTATTGGATCATCGAACCTTCCGCAATACTTATTTTAGGTTAAGCCGTCGTTCGAGGACTTCTGTCAGCCGACGAAGAAATACGCCGATGTTATCATTCCGAGGCACGCGCTTTCGATTTATCATTTCCATTTATGGGACAACCCTGGAAGGTGTTTGCAAAATAATACGTTTGATACTTCTTTCAAACTCCACCTCTCCTTCTGAACGAGATAATGAGATAAAGAAACGCAAGTGTTCCAGGGGCGGCGAGAACGACGTCGCCATCGACCTCCTCGTCCAGCACATTCAGGTAAGTTCTTTTTTATATCTGGAAGGTTCGAGCTGCAGATGATGCGTCTATATCAGAATTCCTATGAACAAGATGATATCCATTTTGATGTGAAACGTAGTCAAATATTATAGCGTAAATAAATTTTGTTTTGCAACGTATTTTGGACTATGAAATTGATTGTGCTGTATAAAAATTAATGTATTCGCATCAGGACCTCGTGCGCACTCCGCGCGGATCGCCTGATTCACTATCGACTAACGGACACGGCGAGCTGAAGCGTACCAACTCGGCCAGCCGTGGACGCCCTCACTAAGAGTACTGGAAGGAGGGCGAGGGGTTTCTTCCTAAAAGTAATACTTTATTTTTGCTTGAAAAAAATTCAATTAACCCAAAAACAAAAGCTTACCGTGAAGTGTTGTTATTCATTCTCTGGATCCCCTCTCCATCCACATGTCATGGCGATTTTTATAAGATTTTTGGTGTGAAGTAGTTTAGAAGACGATTATTGTTGCCTAATCTATAACGTTGTCCACTTTCGGATGTTGTTGAACCTTTCAGAGTAGTATTGCATCTTTCCTTCCCGATTACTTTCTGCTGCGGAATAATACTCATCGTATCGAGCTCCCGATTCCTCCCCCCTCTCCATTGATGGATTCCCCGCCCCCGGGTGCGAAAATAGAACGGAAAACGAGATTGGCTTTCAAACCAGATTAATCGAGTAGTCTTTCTCAACCCCCAAAATCGTAGTATTCCTCCTATCTCTCTCTATATATTTTTGTACATGTTACTCACGCTAAGATTTGCATGATAAAGACTGTTTGCCAGTGAAGGACGATAGCTTTTCACCGCTCTCAAAAGGTCGCTTGACCGATGAGGCTACTTGGTTCGAATCTGTAACTTGTGTAATAGAGTTATTAGTTTGATGGACTACGGTGGCTCCCGGGCGGGAGAGGGCGAACCGTGCGACAAGCGAGTCTGCGTTGGAGCCGACGAGCTCTTCAAGAAGGGAGCGAATCTGGTGCGCCAGCGGACACAGCAGGGTAGGTCTTCTGGGATTTATCCGATTATACAACCACAGGCTGCTAGGGACGGAAGCAGGCGACGTAATAATAATACTAATAGAAATGGGAGGAGCATACACGTTGCTTGCTCATCTGCATTTCGGGTATTTGACAGCGACTGAAACGTATTTCAACATTGCTGGGCTTCCCGAAAAAGATTATTCTTTTACGATGTGAAGACGTTCCGGAAAAAGATTATTCTTTTACGATGTGAAGAAGTTCCGGAAAAAGATTATTCTTTTACGATGTGAAGACGAAGACTTATTGCCTTTACAGCGCGTGACATTGTTAGACAGTGGCTGAAACCTATCTATTCAAAGCCGCCGTAGTATAACAAATATTATTTTAAAGAATACGATGAGAAAAACACATTGCCATTCAGAGCATGACATGCGTTAGACAGGGACTAAACACACTTGCACAAATCTCCGCGTCCTTGCACCTGCCGTAGTAGAAAATATATATTCTTTTAGCAGGTTTTATCACCACATCATTGCTTTTTCATCGCCTCTTTTGTATTAGATGGCGACTGAAACGTATTCCAACATCGCCTCTTTTCTCTCTAGATGACATTGGTCAGATGATTTGACTGCGCCTGAAACCTATTCCAACTTTTCACTTTTCTTTCCAGACGCCGCCTCGGCCTCCGGCCCTTCGTCCTCCTCGGGAACGTCGTCCTCGAGAAACGCGCCAGCGACGACGGGGAGCTCCACGACCGAAGATGAGCGACCAGATGGGAACGGGAGGTATGGAGGAAAGGCTATTGAGGGGGGCTGGTCAACTATCTGACTGTGGACTATGCTTCACTTGTAGGATATTCTAATTCAAGTCGGAGGAAATATGTTGTGATAGGGTAGTTGTAAACTAAACTAAAGATGTTCGTCTTTTTCTTTGGTATTCATGCGGCTACATTTACAACACTTTCGGTGACGTCAAGTGGTGTTGTAAACGTCGTCGTATGTTTCGCACTACGCTACTTTGCGTACGACGACGTTTCCTATACCACACGGTTTTCAGGGGCTGCCCGGAGGACAAGGATTCGCTGGGTCGGGCGTCGTGGTCGCTGCTCCATTCGATGAGTGTCCACTATCCCGAGAAGCCGCGGGAAGATGACAAGGCTACGGCGAGGACCTTTCTGAGTGCCTTTTCAAAGGTTTGTATGTTTTCAGTCTATTTTTGACCGCGGCCTAAACCACGAGCTCTAAAAATTTGACGAATTTAGAAACAAATCTGTCATTTGTGACATTCTTTGCAGATGTGGTAACAATTGAATGGTTCGGTCCGCAGAAATTCTGACGGATAGGTGTACTTTGGAATGGTTTATGATTAGTATTTACCGTTATCCTTTACTACGTGCACCGCCACTCCAATCTAATACCGCCCTGCACTTGCAGATGTACCCATGCGACGTTTGCGCGGAGGACCTGCGAGCGGACCTCGTCCAGCACCCGCCCGCCCTCGACTCACGCGATGCCTTCGCGGGCTGGATGTGCATGCTCCATAATAGGGTGAGGAATAGCTACGATATTTAGCCAGCGATAATTGCAGTAGTAGGTAAATGCAGTAAACATCTCGTTCCCGTATCTTTCATGTTGTATCAGCTGCAGTAGAGGCTATGAGAAAAAAGTCGCTATTCCAGGTCAACGAGAAGACGGGCAAGCCGGCATTCGACTGTAGCAAGGTAAGCGGTCTTCGTTCTAGCTGCTTTAATTGTTTTATATTTAGGTCTTCGAACGTTGGCGCGACGGCTGGAAGGATGGCAGCTGCGACTAGGTGTAGGAGATTACTGTAATTAGTAGTGTCTCAATTTTTAGGACGTCCGAATTAGGGACCCATGCGATATCATCGCCATTTTTCGAATTTCGTTGATTTGCTTTACAAGTTGAGATGTTTATCAGAGATAATCTTACGGGATAAATATATTTATCAATTTCCAATGTTAAAATATATGGTTGATTCCGGGAGGACTACCTCACAATAATTGACGAAGTAATATAATTCACAGACAAGGAATACGGGTGCGGGGCTGGGAGGGAAGCAATACAAAGAGGATCGCCGCCAATGAAGGATGCCCCGAACGGGAACGAAGGGAGGAGGGCAGACTGGACCCAAGCCGAATGGGAGGAATAAGGTGGAAACAACTTATCTCTCGAAAATATATCTAGTAAGGGTTATGTGTTTCTGTTTTTTTCTCTCATAGATATGGAATTCCAGCCGGATCGAACCGGTTGACCCGAATTGGCTTTTATGAATCAAGTGAAACGTATGGTCACTGTCACGTATTGCACGGCCATCTTGATTGAGGTGCTTTTTTGATTCTGACTATTTTCGTGCATTCCAGGCTCTTCACCACCACCATCACCATCTCGGACACGGCCATGGACATCACCATCAGGTATGAACAAATATTCTTGGAAGTACATAATAGCTCCACCACCAACGAGTCATCGTGTGTACTTTTCCTGCAGCGTAAACGTCAAGTACTGCTAGCCATTTTGTAAATCGTGATTTTGCAGGCGCCGTGAAACGTATTTGTCGTAAAAGATTGCAATTCATTTTATGATGAATGAAATGCGAGATTGCATGACTTTTAAGTCATGCAATCTCGCATAAAATTATTATAATTAATGACTGAATGAATCCTTTTCAGGGTACCGCCTTCGGCATTCCACGTGGAGGAGGAGAAGGAAGCGCATTCGGATCATGGGATGAGGAGATGCCATCATCATTGGCGACCACCCCACCGCTTCTCGGATGGGCAGGGTGAGCCTCTGGAAAGGCGGGAAATATAGTTTTCAAATATTAGATGCCGTAACCACCCTCTCCTCTTCAGCTCCCCTCTGGAAGGTGGTCGGGCGCGGACGGCGAGTGCCAGCGGAGGCAGCATTGCATTGAGGGAAACGCCGGAAGTACAGGTAGGGGAGAAGTCTCTTATGGTTAGACCGGGATGGTGGAGAGCGTCGAGGAGGAGGCCACCATCTACAGGGTCTTCGAGCACTCTTCGCCGGCTTCATCGATCTCTTCTGCGAGAGTGTCCCCGAGCTACGGCACTCGGCCGTCAAGCAGAGTACGTTAGTTTTGGGCGCTTTTATCCAATAGGCTATGGTAGCTTTGGGCGTCGTTTTTCACTTGGATACGGCATCCTTAGACACACACTAGGAAATAATGAATCTTTGAGCGCCTTTCCTGGGCAGAGTTTTACAGTAGTCGAGAAGATTACTGTAGCTTGGGCGTCGTTCTATAGCAGAGTACGGTATATTTAGGCGCTTTTAAAGACTAATACTAGCCTCCCGTGTTTACAGAGCTGCGAGCTGCGCTGGTGGAGAACAAGATAATTCCGGCGATTCACTTCTCGGAGAAACTCGGCCCCGTTCGACTCGTCGCTTCCCAGGTACTGTAGGCGGACTGAGCGTCGACGAGATAAACGGAGTAGCACGGGGCAAAACTCCGCCGACTCCGCATCAACGGACGTTGTTCCGCACCTACACTATGGTTTTTCCACCGATCATATAATTCTAGAGTCTGAGTAACGTTGATTGAACGAGTTGTGTTTCACGAGACCTCGAATGTTATCCTGTCTAGTTGTTTACAGTATGAGAGTAAATTAAAATTTCCAGATCATCAGCGACATCGTTCGTTCGATAGTGTTCAGCGGAGGGAAGGATGGGTAGGTGCAATTTTTATTCTGAAGTTCAGCGTGTGTGAGGAGAGATAAACCCAGTAATCATGTGATGTAAGGTAAAATTATGATTGAGATCGTAGGAGTCAAATTTTTCTCCTACGATCTCAATCATAATTTTATCTTTATCTTAGCGTTCCACGTTTCAATGTACGTGATAAATATTATATTATTATAAGGGCGGAGTTTGGTATGTCATTACTGCGTTTATCTCAAAGGACGACTGTGATCATGTATTGATTTTCAGTGATCCCCGCGGCATTCCGTTCTTCTCGAAAGCCTCTGCCAATGGGGGTTTCATCGGGGCCAGTCGATTCCGCAGCGAATTCGAAGAATTGGAGACGATTGGACGCGGAGGCTTCGGTGTCGTTTACAGGGTGGGTATTTTTTATTTTTTGAAAATATTTCTTTTCGACTCGGACTCGAATAATTCTTGGAGGAAATTACTTTTTTGTAGATCTGTGTTTCATGTGTTAGATAATTAGCGATTTCCGAGTTCTGATTAATTCACTTCCGTCAGACAGTTCATAAATAATATGCGTATTTTTTCCAAACTGGGTTCTGCAGGTTCGCTCCGTGGTGGACAAGCACGAGTACGCGCTGAAGAAGATCGTGGCCGTTGATACCGAGGAGGAGTTCAGTCAGCGGGTAAGGTAGGAGGGTACAACGGGCGGCAGGCATGAAGGGGAATTGTAGGAGATATTACACCCCGTAGATTAAAAATTGGACGTAGTAAACTTCCCCCGTCTATAAAATGCACTCTTGCGTGCACGTAGTGCACTTTACAGGCGCGGGGAGTTTACTACATCCATTTTTTTTTTAAATCTAAGGACCCTTATTTTGCGGATTCGGTAAGGGGGGCTCTATGAAGTTTACGGTAGATGAGGACCATGGAAATGATGTGGGGAATTTTCAGACGATAATGTTTTGTATGGTTTATCCAATTCAGCAGATCCCTCTATAGTACACCTTTAGATAAACCCGGCGGTCTTCAAAATAATTAACTTGTTTTTTTGTGACGGTCCCCAGGCTCTAGGACCACTCCTATTCAAATTTTTAGAAACTTCGTCACTGATAGCCAGACCCGCCTTTTATGTAATTATAAAATCGCCGGAATTTTAATTTTGCAGATCCTCCAAGAGGTCCAGGTGCTGGCGTCGTTGCAACACGCGAATATCGTCCGTTACCACGCGGCGTGGGTGGAGGTGAGTGCATTCTCCCAATTGCCCTTTTCCCACTTTGGAATCTACACCAAGCACTCCCTTGCAGCCCGAGCACATTCCCATGCCTCCGATGGCGAATGGACGGGGGAGAATCGTCCCTACTCCCTCTCCGCGGAGGCGACGAGAAACTGCGAGGGAAAAGGGCGGAGGAGTACAGATCATGGAGATGTAGGGGAATGGCTTTAGTTTGGACTGCGTCCCAAACGCGCCGGGTTGGCCGGGAACCGGCAAGAGAAGAGATATTTCGAATCTAAATTGGTTCAGTTTCGACTCGGACTCGGGCGAAGGGCCGATGAGCGAAGATGGCATGCCTGTAAAGACCGAGGTACGTAGATTGAACTTCCATTGGTTCGAGGGCAAGTGTGCCACCTTGGACCACTGCGCCACCGATAACACGGTGTGTTTTTCAGATAAGGCTGCTCAAGAACGAACCCGTTGCTGAGGACGCGATTGAGGCGAGGATAGAGTGGAAAGGAGAGGAGGCGGGGTGGGTGTTTAAAATATTTTTTTTCCAACCAGGAAAAGAGGAATTATTACGAACTTCGACTGCCATTGATATTTGCTACGCCGTGAAACATACGTGCTTGTTGTGAAATTCGAAAGTAATTGCAAAGGCGGAATTCGCTAATGAAATTCATAGTATTTTATAGTATCATTTTTGTGATATTCTTTATTCCAGTCCCTCTCATCCTCTGTCGCACTCGACGGGCAGCTTCGCATCGACGCTGAGCGAGGATCCCGCCCATGCGAAGGGACGATTCTGGGGTGGACGAGATGGAGGAGCGAGTAGTGATGAAGGTGAGGAAGGAGGGAGGAGAAGGGGGATTAGGGGAAGAAGGGAGATGAGGGGCAAGAGAGCGAGAAATAACATCATTCCCTTTCTAGACTCATCGTCCTCGTCGACTGCTTCAGCGGGTGCCGTGACACGCGGGAGAGAAGTTCAGAATGAAAAGGGTGAGGACGGAGGGAGATGGAGGGGAGGGCCGGGATTGGTTGCCCAAAAAGTGACAACTTATTAAGTTTTACGAATGTTTTTTTAATGACAGGAATTCCGAATAGTTCGAAATAGGTGTGAACAGTCAACAGATTGGGACCAAATATCGCCTGAAAATGTCTTAAATTTTTTAGACTTGATTTCACGTGGTGATTGTCGTGATTCGCATCGACGTGTATTTCCCATCGCCGTGAAACATACTTGCATTAGGTCTATTTTACGACGATATTTTTCCAATATTGTGAAACATACATTCATTTGGGTGGTTTCTTATATGCGTTAAAGGGATTTACTAACTTGCAAGAAATCAGGTTTTACAAGTACTTTCAAATTTCTATTTCCTGGCACAACATCATTGTTGTGATCTTGAATCGATGTGTACTTCCCATCAACGTGAATCATACTTCCTTTAGGGAGTTATGATTTCTTAATTTAAATTATCTATTTTTCAGCACCCTCCCCAGCCGAAGCCGAGATGCGCGTATCGACGAGGACTGTCGATGAAATGGACGGGAGCATCGAGAGCTTCGACGGCCGCAGCCCGCGAAGGAGGGAGGAGGAGGAGAGGGAGAAGTTGGCTGTCGTGCAGATGGTGAGCGGTTTGGCTTCTTTGTGAAGGAATTGCCGGTCAGTCGTGCTAAATGCAGTAGAGACGAAGCTGGGAGATTCAGGAAAAAAAAATAATGTGATGCAAATTATGACTAATTGCAATAGGGGATCCTCACTACAGCTAGAGAAGCAATGGGAGAGAAGGAAGAGATGTAGAGAAAGCATGCATATTCATTTACTAGACGATGTGCTTGCATCTTAACGCCATCGTTTTAGTTGCTAAATATTTGTACTTTGCTTGAAACTCACCCGAAGGTAGGAAATGCTGAAACATTGATTCAATTCCAGCGCGTCCGCATGGCCATTTACATCCAGATGGAACTGTGCGCGTCGACCCTCGATCGCCTTCTGGAACAGCGGAATGAGGCATTTAGGAAGTGAGTTCAGAATGTGGAGGGGGTAGGTTCGAGTTGTCGAAACATGGAACGAATAGGTTTCATGGTAGTCCTTTTTTCGATGTAGAAGAAATAGTCGATAACGTTGCGTTTCCCTCTTCACAGTGAATTTTCAATGGATTCAGCTGCCGCCAAAGTTGTCAGTACAGAGTGGAGTGATGAGAGGATGGAAGAGGCCATTGAAACCACGAACGAATACGTTTCATCACAGTTCGTTCTCTCGGATTATGAAAACATTTGTGCAATTCTAGCAGCTTTGAGAAAGACCGAAAAAACGCGAATCCTTCCATGGAAATCTGGAGGTGATAGATCAAGGGACGTAAGCGGTCTCTCTATCTGCCGTAGTTTCCGAGTCTCGTCTCTTGAGGAGGCCTAGGAGGATGGAGGATTTTGTAGACGTAAAACTTGGGACAGATATGTTTCAGGGAAACTCTTTCTCTCGCATTTTTTAACCTTTATTCGATGAGCTGAGGTTTTCCCCCTGCAATACCAATCAATAAGTTGACTTACAAAAACGTGTTTCACAATGGTCGAAAATGGAATGCCCCACCCACATAGCTTGATTTCTTTGATTAATTCCGCTAAACGCAGAAATAGCGGATCGCGCCACTGACGGGGTTCCTTTACACAATCCTTTACACAATGCCCCACTGTTTCCGACAATGCTTTGTTGATTTGTTCCGTTAAACGAAGATATAGCACCATTGACGGGGTTCCAGTACGCAAGTTCCAAATTTCAGGAAGTCGATCTGCACCGTGGACGGTGAGGAGTCGATGCGCCTCTTTCGCCAGTTGATGAGTGCCTTGGAATACATTCACGACAAGGGAATCATCCATCGAGATATCAAGGTTTGAAAGGGTAGGAGTTCTCGGTAAGGTTTCTTGACAAGTAATTATTCTTCTTTTTTCATTCTTTTCGGGAGCACTTCGTTACCTTTCCGTGTTGCATTTCCAGTAGAAATTTTGCTCCTCTGCGCGGGAAAATAGGGTATTTAACCTCTTTTCCGGCAATTTACCGTATATTCCAGCCGGGAAATCTGTTCCTCCGCCCTGGAGGCCCCCCATCGTCGCGGCAACTTCAGCTGCTACTGGGAGACTTTGGATTGGCCTGCCTCGATGCGGACGAGAGGGAGGGCGGAGGGGAAGGTGAGGGGAGGACTAGAGGGGATAGAATGATAGGATTGGACAGAGAAGGGGGAGTGACGTAGGATGGATGAATCTCGCGAAAGCGAACGCTTTTGTTTCATTGGGAGCTGATGAATATTCGATTGTCGAGAAGAACCGCCAGGCATATTTAGTTGCACTTGAAACCTAACGATAAGTCAATTTCGGGTTTTAGTTGTGTTTCATTAAAGGATTATATCACTCTTTGTTTTAGTCGTAGATAATCTACGATGGCTGAATATCTCCTATATCAAAGTGTCATGTCTCGACATCAGGAAGTGCATTGACATCTCGCCACTAATTCTAGCCGCCTCCTCTAAACATTGAAATTTTTTCAATTCGGTGGTATCATTTGCGTTTCATGCAAGAATAATCCGTTAATCACCATACTCGTATGTAATCGGACACGAAATGTGGGACGTAAAAATAATATTATAAAACTTTCTCCGCATTTATTGACTCCCCCCATTCCAGTCTCCTCCCCCTCCTCCCCTCCCTCCTTCCACTCTCCCCTAGTCGGACACTCGGTCGGCGTGGGAACATCGACGTACGCCGCCCCCGAGCAGATGAGGACGGCCCGATACGGAAAGGCGGTGGGAATCTTCGTTCTTATTGTCATGAGCTCGTGATAACTTTTAGTCGCCCAGGATAAATTGGAGGCTTTCGTATTGTCGGCGGAATAAACGTTCCGGATTGTACGCTCATCGCCCTGCGATCTCTCTCCACTGTTCTCTCGTTGTCTGGCGGTTAGTGAAACGAGAGAACAGTGAAGAGAGATTGCAG